>SNQJ01S0046161.1:40404-65374 GCA_010110895.2 Picea sitchensis | reverse complement strand
GTATAATTTGTTTTCAAGATTGATGGTTTTCTTGGCTTGTGACAAGATGTCGCAGGAAAGTTTTTGCAGCCATTGGAGAGCAGATTGTGTTGACGCCAAAGAGTTCGAAAGAGGGACTTGATTCTCAGTGAGAAGGTTGGCAGTCTTCCAATCACAAAGAGAACAGTGGGTCAGCAACAACCAGAGAATAGTGGTTGAGGGACATAGCCAGTTGCAGTGCAAGGCATGTCAAGGTATTCAGGTGATTGTCGAAAAGACCTTTCAAGTAGAATCAGTTGATAGAACTTGAAAGTAGAAGAGTTTTGAAGCTCAAATAGATAATCATAAGCTTTTGTGGGTCCAAAAGCCTTTCAGTGGGAAGGTGTGATCAAAATCTAGACCAGGGGACAAATTTTAGCTCAAAAATTAACGTTCTCGGAATTTCCTCAAAATGAACTAGAGTGTATCCCTCATCATCACGAACCCAACGCAATTCGTTTCATATCAAACGGACGTCGGGAGTGAGAGATATCGCGATCTGTTCGAATAGTCAAACAGGTAAACAAAGGGACGTTGACTGTGCAGTCCGTATAGTCCGTACGGATGCTGATGTGGCATGACCATACGCTGACATGGCATTTGATGTGGCAGATTCTGATTGGCAGGCGTGGATGAATCAGTTTGTGACATGTGGCATCTTATGGTCAAATGGTATGGTGCCACATGGCCCAATCATGGGCTGCCACGTGGCACCCCGTTATTGGCAGTGGTTTGTTATTCAAAATTTTATGGGTTCGTGGGGGTCGAACCCCGGACCTCCCCTTTTTGGCACTGTGCTTTGGTAGAGTGTGGGCTACCACTAGCCCACACGGTGGTTCTTATATGGTTTATGTGTTTTATTATATTTAAATTGCTTTGAAATGTTATATGGGGCGCGTTCGGGCTGGGGCTTAGCCCCAGCCTCGGTCGCACGCCTTTATATATGACCATAAAATTTGTTAAATGGCGCGCGCATATATGTAAACAGAGTTCAGCCCATGGTTTCGGGTGCCATAACATGTGACCATAACCAGGAGTGCGGGGGTGGTTTTAATTCAGTTAGCCCTTTTTCATATTTGCGCGTGGTCGTATGCAGGACCCTGTGACCGTGGTCTTGACGGTTGGGGGCCAAAAATTCGTTAACGGTTCTATAGTTTAGACCATTTTTCGGTTACACGCGGGTGCCAGGTTTTTGCGCTTAAATAAGTGTGTGTTCTAGGTTCAGAGCACAAGGGTGCGTTTTGGCGAACCAGAGCCAACAAGCTTGAAGGAAGAGGATGGCAGGAGGCCTATCTTTCTCATTTTTTGGCCGATTGAGGTGCCGTAAAAGTCTAGCTAGGGGTTTTTGGACGTCCTGAATCCATTGGAACTGTTATCAAGGCCATTTGAAAACTTCTTTTTCAGGTTTTTATCCATTGAAGTTTCAGCAAGCTCCAGCGAGCTTGAAGCCCTCATTGATGGAGGACATGTTTTGGTGAGCTTATGTTTGTTTTCTGTGATTGAATAATCATTTTTGGCTAATTGTTATGCTCTGAACACATTGGGACAGGTTTAATAGGCTTTTGAGTACTTTTACAAGTGTTTTTGCCAAAGAGAAGCTCAGGGAAGCTTATGGCCACATGTAGAAGAGGTCATGCCCGGATGAGCCATGATCCGTTTTCAGAGTTCTATTAGTTATTTTTGGGGTTTTTATGTGTTCTGATCTCAATGGTACAGTATTTTTTTCCATTGGAGTTGAGAAGCAGCTTGTAAAATAACTTTTGAAAAATTAATCCCAGAGAGCCAAGTCCATTAATGGAGGCTCAAGGAGATGTATCCCGGAGGGGGGTGAACTCCTTTATCATGTTGTGATTGTTCTGAGTTTGATGGTTTATTTGCTGCAAGTTGCGTTGTTGTATATTTATTTAAAGTACATATTTAACCATCTAAAAGAA
Source organism: Picea sitchensis (assembly GCA_010110895.2). NCBI lineage: Eukaryota > Viridiplantae > Streptophyta > Pinopsida > Pinales > Pinaceae > Picea > Picea sitchensis. The sequence goes on along the minus strand of SNQJ01S0046161.1, from coordinate 63,422 downwards.
CAATTCCTCACACATAAACATTCAAAATAAGATTCACAAACTTGGCACATAATTTTGTTCTTGCATATTTTAACACATGAAGCAAGGTCCTGTAAAATTTATTTTAATGAAGTAGAGGGTGCTTGCATAGAATAACAAGTCAGCTTTCTATTTTCAGATCAGAATACTTACCCCTCCATAGTCACCTTGTGTAAGACGCTAAGAATATAGGCTACTAAATTTTCCACAAACAACAATGATGCCTGGGGGAACAATCGGCAATCCGATCCACACACAAGGGCAGGGTATCTAGCCCGAAATCAACTTGAGAGGCTTCCACTCATCATTGTGGGTATACCTTCAAGTGACCCCTGTAATACGTGTAATCTCTACAATGAGTTCAACAAAGCAGGGTGAGTAACTCTGTCAATATCAATGCGACCTCAGGTTTGACCCTTGTGTGAGAAGGGATTCCCAGGACAAAATGTTGCAAATGGAATTTGACACTCCCTATCGCAAGATACTATTGTGTGTTTTTCACTTTGGAGAGTGTGTCTCACTGCCTATTCCAAAGCTCTAGCCTAGCTAAAGTTGGTGCAAAAGAGCCCTAGAAAATGTTACTAGTTGAATTTTAAAGTTGCGCAATATTATTAAAGATCGTTGTTATGCAAGAGGGAGACGGAAATGAAACCAATCTTGTGTAATACTTTGACCCAACAATGCATAAATAGAAATTAATGATACAAACTTTTGTTCGATGAATTCTATCTACAGTAGGGAAAAAGGAGTTTTCTGGAACAATGCAAACTACGATGTATGATTCTCTTTTTAAAGGTAGTACCAAACAATCATTGACAATGTAAATTCACTATTCATTCTCTAATATTTTCTTAATAAATGATTGCTTAAAAGAAACGACTTTAATTTTTTTTTTTGAAACCAAAAAATAGGGATGGAACTAAGAAAAAGTAAGCAACCAATGAAAACAAAATACTCAACAAACACCCAAATCGATCTTTCAATGGAGATACAAAATAAAAAATTGAAAAGGAAAAGTCTCTTCAAATGCACATGGACAAGCAATCTAAAAGGACAATTAATCCCAACTTTTAATCCAATCAAAGAATTTTGACCAAACAAGCAGTCAGATCTTAGAATCAGAGATTATACCCTTGTTGATAAAAGGTCAAGAACTAAAAAATGGGAAAAAATGATTAAGAAGAGCTTTTGATCTCCAAAAACCAATCAACCGCAAGATTTGAAGTCAAGAAACAGTCAAACACTGGCAAAAGAAGTTCTTCCCAGGTAAACAAACAAATCTAGGCATCAAAAAAGACAAGAATACCTAATCCAAAAACTTTTACAAATGAGTTCGCATCCTAGTAGTGGGGTACAGTGGGAAAATTGGGAATTCTCGCAGTTTAGACACTGGCAGGGTACGAGAAGGTCTCACTGAACTGAACAGTAGGGTGCAAAAATCAATGGTTCTCGCAGGCTATAGAGAGGTACAATGTGAGAAGCTTTGTAATCAAGGAAAATTTGGAAAAGGGACAAAAATTTTGAGTGAAATTGTAGGTCCAAAGAGTCTATATGGGTCTCCTACAGACTCAGAGACTGGCTGGCAATGAAAAAAGTAGGCTAAGAGCAAATGGCCAACAAAAAACCACAAAATGAGTCGTATCCCCAGTGGAGTCACCAATTTTTTTATAGGATAAATCAGTATATGTTGACATTAACAGATCTCCCTAGATCCACCTAGATCTAGAACAAAACGGGACAGGACATGACACTTTCCCTAAGTTACAATCATTGAATTTGTCATTGAAGAAGGAATAAGTGACATACCTTTAGATATCACTTCCTTATGTCTTTGTTGTCCCTGCTTCACTTTGGTAGCCTTGTGATATTAGATCTACAATGACACAAATCAACCAAGGTGAAAGCAACAATGATACATTCAATGAAGACTTAAACATATGATCAAGGAGTCATGTAATAAAATAAGAGTGATTTTATGGGAAAGGGACATGCCACTGTATTATATTAAATGAAAGTAGAAGATACAACTAGATTGCCTTGATGTCACAAGCTTCCTTTTGGTGGTCCTTCGTTCCAACACACACACTTGCTCCACGCTTGCATGAAGAAAATACACTATGGCTTGATAGACAAATGGAGGCCTCAAACATCAATTCAAATAGGATTCCTCACACAATTCCTCACACAATTCTGAACCTATTCTTTCATCAATTCTCTATTGAATCTTGCTTAACCTCTTCCTTGAGAAACCTTTCATTATATAGGAGAATGATAGATGGTTAAAGGGATGAGGATGATCCCACTAAATCTGAGAAGTCAGTAGGATGCCAACCATGTGAATGCCAACTCATTTTCTAGAAGATCCTCTTCTAGAACCTTTGTAACCTCTTCTCCCTTTTAAGCTTTGAAGTAGGTTCGCACCCTACTTATAGAGAGAATTGTGAACATCTCACAATCCAAGTATAGAGTAGCCTGTGAGAATCAAGGTTTCTCACACCCTACAATACATGCAGCCTGCAAACTCATCTTAAAAACATGTTTTGTAGAAGAAGACAACAATCACTTTTCTCAAGAAAAAGGTCCTTATGAGAGCCTGAACACATAACTATATAGACATCACCAGAGTGACCAAAATAATGTGTAACAGAGTGTTATCCTTTCTTAAGGATTATTATATGGTGTTACCTTACCTCAAGGGTTTTGTATACATTCTTGTGTTAAGTGTTCCGGTGAATGGTTTGGTGTTTATTATTGGTTTATTGTTGAAGTATACTTGAAAATTATTTAGGAACTTCACAATTGGTATCAAAGCATTTTCCTTGGCTAAAGAAGGGGAGAAAGTTTTGGCTCTTTTTGAAGAATATTGTGAATGTATCAAGCATTGCTTGAGGAGTGTTATCCTTCCTTAAGGATTATTATATGGTGTTACCCTACCTCAAGGGTTTTGTCTACATTCTTGTGTTGAGTGTTCTGGTGAATGGGTTGGTGTTTATTATTGGTTTATTGCCAAAGTATATTTGTCGATTATTCAGGAACTTAACAATTGATATCATATCACTTTCCTTGGAAGGCATTGTGGGAATATATACATACATACATTCATACACACACATATATACATATAGTTTTTTGTTTTTTTTTAAAAAGAGGGCCGCGACATTCCGGATGATTTTTGTAGGTTTTGATGCAAAAATTGTAAAACATGGTTGTATATATTATTTCCTCTAAAAAAACACCCAATTAAAAAACAAAAACTGAAACGCAGTCCGGGAAGTAAAGTTATTTGCATTTTAAAATCTGCAATTTTTCATCGTTTTTTCTGTGGATGGCGGCACAATTTTTTTTTATTTCTGTAGTAGCTAGAGGCCAAAATTTTCACAAACAAATAACACATCTAATTTCCTCTCACAATTTCACCCAATTTCAAGAAAACAAAATCATCCGAATCAGAGTTACGGAAGTAAAGATATCGTTGATTTAAAATCAACTATTTTTGGGGTTTTTCGTGTAGGCAATAGGACTACATAGTTCATAACTTTTCATAGGGTGCTCATATTGCTACCAGATCAGTGCCATTGGATAAATCATTTTAAGATATTTCTTTTGGTATATTTTTTGTGGTGTTTCCAATGGATGTTGACACTAAAACCCTCAAGGAAATTCTACACACAATTGAAGCACTCAAATCTCAAATGCATGACACATTGCATAACTTTCAAGAATATCTTGGGGATGGTTTTCGTAGTATTCATGAGTCATTGGTGAGCATCTAGGAGAAATATAATTTGGTGAACATCATGAATAAATATCATCAATAAATGTGTGCTTGGTATGATTTGGAGGATGATTGTGATGATTGGTATATGGATAGTTGTCATTTCTGGGATGATAGCCATTTCCATATTTTATTTGATGACTTTATTCCACCTTCTGTAGAGAACATCAATGTAACACATCAGGAGCTAGTTATGATTGCCAATGTCCATCCTGCATATTTTACAATGGTATTGTTCCTTCTTGATTCAACTTTGACCCTTTCCCACTATGTGGATGGATATTATTTTTTGGATCCACATGATATGTGTCAGTATTGAGAGCACCATTTTCAGTTGGTTATTGGGTATCGATATCTTCCGTATGGAGTTCACATGAGAAATTGGACATGGGACCCTGGTTTACAATGGCGATTCGACTACTTCAGTATGGTGGCTTTCATTTCTCAATGGGACCAAGGTTCTCTAGTCTACTTCGGTACTATGGTCCACACTTATCCATGGGACCCGGGTATATGGTTGTTCATCAAGCGTTGAGGAAAACACTTTCATAAGGGGGATGGAATGTTAGGTAACTAGAGAGGTAGTGGGGGGGGGCTAGAGGGCCCATAATGATAATAATGGATTCCATTCAATGTAAGGTGGACTAGGTCCACTATATTATTAAATAAGGCTCACTATGGTAGTTAGATATAATAAATGGGTAGTTATATATAATAAATGTAAGAGGACTTCTTAGAAGGTTCCACTTCTAGAAGATTCCTCATCTAGAATGTTCTTAGGTGATGGTAGCATTATATAAATGGGTTCAAGAAATGTAATGGGATATGAAGAAAATTATTGTATTTGGAGTTGAATCTCATTAGGAGGAAGTCCCCTCGAAAAGACAAGTGAACAGGAGAAGATCCCTTCCATAATAAGATCCATTGTATGGTTTTTCCCTACCCCAAGGGTTTTGATATAATGAAGTGGTGGTTTTCTGTATTGTTCCATATATCCTGTGTGATTATTGTATTAAGATATCTTTGGTACTATTGTAGTATTTTGTATTTAGGTCTTTTGAACTTAACAAGTGGTATCAAATCATTTTCCTTGGCCAACGAAGGGGAGAAAGTTTTGGTTCTTTTTGCATATTTTTTCTAGGGAAAAAAGAGGGTAATGCACTTCAGGTTCACATATGACGCTTTATAAGTAGAATTTGGTCAAACAAATTGGATATTTGAATTCCTCTCAGAAAAATATCCAATTTTAAAAAAAATCAGCCGAATTGGAGTCCGGGAAGATAAGTTATGAGCATTTTAAATTCAATAGTTTTTCATGGTTTTTTTGGAAAAAAATGCAATTTTCTGCAGTAAGTTATTTCTACACCCTAGTTTTGTTGAAGATTTAATCCAAGATTGATATTTTTTACTGGAAGAGATGATGGACCTAGTATTGAAGAATTTATACAATCTCACAAGTCATTATGGAAATAGAAGTGAAAATCTTTTGTAGACTGGGGTTTCAAAGATGATGCTCTCATATGGTGGAAATCATTTCATCATTCTGAGTGGATGTCACTTTTTGAGGAAGCACTTGAAAAATCACTTTTAGACAAGTGGTATCATACAAAAAGTAAGGATACAGACATCACCAAGGGTTTATTTTCACGTGGAAAATCTATATTACAAGTTCATGGTTGTATTGATAAAAAAAATGTCATTGTTTCTATTATCGCTAGTTGCAAACAAAATTTTATCAATATTCAGTTGGTAAATAGATTGCAAGTTCCCGAAAAGAATATTCACAACATATAGGTTGAGGGTGAAAATGTTCAAATTTTTAAAGATTTGAATATCACCATGGAAAAATATATGTTGCATTCTGATTTTCATGCTATAAATATGGATGATGAAGATATTGTTTTGGGCTATCCTTGGATGGAATCAATTGGTACAGTTAATATTAATGTGAAAAAGAAGTTTATAAAGCTTTGGTACAAGAAAAATAAAAACACATTATAGGATGTGTCTTAGTCAAAAGGATGGGCCCATGGTGACCAACAAAGAATTTATTGTCGAGTCCGAAGTTGAATCTGAGGTAGGTAGAGTCTACAGAAAGAGATGAAGCAAAACCACAGGAAGGACACAGTCGGGAAGCTAAGGAGGTAATTGACTCAAAGGCACAATGTGTTGCAGATTTGAAGAAAAAAGAATAGATTCCTACAGTTGTTGTATATCATCATCCACATCATATAGAGACACAACAATCATTGAGGCAAGGGCATGACAATCAACACATTTATGCACCAACAAAGAACTAGAAAGGAAACCAATCCAGAGAAGGTGCATGGAGGACTCTTAGCACTACGGTAAGAGATCAAGCTACAAAAACAATCCCATGTCAACCTCGACATGATGCAGAGTAATATGAGGGTGGCAAGGAAACATATGGACATCATGTTCGACTTCCATTGGGATGGATGGATGGTCGTACATGGTACCATTTGGATACATTGCTTAGCCGGTCATATTGTATGGTTTCTTCTCATGTTTTGAGGACAAAAAATGTGAAGGGGGATGGAATGTAGTATACCTAGGGAAGTAATATGAGGTACCTAGGGAGGTACCCAATCAGAATGTGGTTATGTATTATTAGTGGAATCCATTTAATATATGAGAATGTGGTAATTCAATGTAAGGTGGACTAGGTCCACTATATTAATAAAGGCCCACTATGGTAGTTAAATGTAATAAATGTGAGAAGACTCTCTAGAAGGTTCCTAGGAGATAGAGAGAGCTATATAAAGAAGTGTAAGCAATGTAATGAAACATATTGAAGAATATTGTGAATGTATCAAACATTTTTTGAGGAATGTTATCCTTCCTTAAGAATTATTATATGGTGTTACCCTACCTCAAGGGTTTTGTCTACATTCTTTTGTTGAGTGTTCTGGTGAATGGTTTGGTGTTTATTATTGGTTTATTGCTGAAGTATATTTGTAGATTATTCAAGAAACTAACACATAAACACTCCCTCTAAATGAGGGAGATATTCTGCATCATGCCAAGCTTGTATTTGAAGTATACAAACTTCACCCTAGACTCATGACACTTGTCTTTCAGTCTTGAGAGATGTCTCTCTCCCACCTGAAACAAGGAGGAAATCCTTTCGTGACTCTCCCTCTGAGCCAAATTAACTCTCTATAAGATGAGGCTCACTCTCGGTTTGCATGTAATAACATATAACATCTTGATTCTTTATCATTCCTTGTCAAATCACCATGACTAGGACAAAGACCACACCGAGATCTTTGACCACAAGTACACACCTATGAGTGAATGTTATCTAGATGGTAACTAACACGTGGAAGTCACTTCAAGCACCTTGATTCCATATTATTCCTTGTCATGATCAAGGAAGGACTACGTCTGGGCCCATTTACCACAAGTGCACCTTTATGATAAATGTATCTTATCTCCCTTGGTCTGCATCGCAATCTAGGAGAATGTATGCCTGATGTTGAAACATCAACACTCCCTCTTAGATAGGGAGGTATATTTCCATAGTAGTACAAAACTATTTTCCAGAGACACATTGTCTCCGCCAGTGGTACACAACCACAATAGTAGAAAAAGGTTTGTCACACATGGAACTCCCACGTGGACTTTTAGAGGCTACTCCCTCTAGGAACACTTAGGGTCAACTCCCCATAGTGCGTGATGTCAAAGTCAACTCCCTTGACATGTCCTCATGTGCTCTCCATGAGGGATGTGTCCTCATGTTCTCTCCATAAGGGACATTGAGCTATAATCCCAAATGTACTTATCCCTTCTCGGATAAGTTCCCAACTTATCCCTTCTCAAAGAAGGGTCTTCACAGATCAACTCAACTCAATTCATAGAGGAGTACGATCTGGAGAATGTTTTTCACACATGGCACTCCCATGTGGACTTCTAGAGGCTACACCCTCTAGAAACACTAGGGTCAACTCCGATAGTGTGTGACGTCAAGGGTCAACTCCCTTGACATGTCCTCGTGTGATCTCCACATGGGATGTGTCCTCAGCTTCTCTCCATAAGGGACGTTGGGATATAATCCCAAACACACTTATCCCTTCTCGGATAAGTGTAATCACAAATCAACTAAACTTAGTCACAGAGGAGTACGATCTAGAGAATGTCTCAGGAAGCTGCAAACATATGTTAAGTTTTGAGCTATTATTAGGTTTCCTTTCAATTTACTAGATAACAATTGCATAGGTAGTATCACTGAGAGAAACACAATCACAAGATACACAACATTTATATTGGGAAACCCTCATGGGGAAGAAAACAAAACAAAAACTTCCTTAATATAGATAGACAATACAATGCCAAGACAGTACACCAAACACTAGAGAATATCAAACATTGAGCAATGCACCTCTCTCTCTTCCTTCATCCGACAACTAGCAACTGCAACTTCCTTCAAACTTGTGCACTAGATGAGTGAGATAAGTGAGAGTAAAAATGAGGTGTTGGCTTCATTTTTATACAAAATGGCAGGTGTTGAAAAGGTGTCTCTTCATTGGGTAGGGCCGACTTGTCTTCTTATTGGTTAAAACCAATTTAATTAGCCTGGGGGCCAACTTCTCAATTTTCATAATACAATTAGATTTTGACCAATCCACAAAAGGGGATTTGGTAAATTACAATGCTCGACATGATCAATCCACAAAAGGGGATTTGATCTATAAATAAATGACTCAAATAATAATAATAAGTAGAATACTCTTTTCAGTTACAATATTTCAACACTCCCCCTTTTAACAAGGGTATTCTAATTACAAAATCATCAGGAGAGAGAAAGGGAAACAACATCAACAACATGGAACAAACTATATCTATAAATCATCGAGAAGTTTTCTCATGGAGTCATGCGTTCCACGGCCATGGGTATCATGAGCACGCTCCATCATCCTCATCATCATGAGGCTGAAGTAACATCATCATATTCTTTAGCATGAGGGATAAAGTAATATCATCAACATATTTAGCATGGGGGCTAAAGTAACATCATCATCTTCAACATTAAAGGCTGAAATAACATCATCATCATCATCTTCAATAGAAGCTAAAAGTAGCATCATCATCATCCTCTTTAGCAAGAAGAGTGAAGTAACATCATCATCATCTGCATCAACGTAGTAGTAGTATAAACACTAATACATCATCATCATCAATAACAACACAAAGGATGATACAACATCAATAACAACAATATCACAACACAAAGTGGAGCATCATCGCAACAACAACATCAAAACCACCGAGGAGTGAATTATCATCAACATCAACACTAGGATGGAAATCTTGACAGGTATCTCAGCCAACATCAACACAAGTCTGGAAATATTTAGCACAAGGATGGCATCTCAACAACATCAACATGAGCTGGAAATCTTGACGCAGTTGGAAATCTTTAGCATGAGGTTAGCATCACAACAACATCAGCGCGAAGCTAGAAATCTTCAACACTAGGGTGGCATCACAACCGCAGGGGAGGCTAGCATCACAACAACATTAGCACGAAGTTGGAAATATTCAACAAGAGGCTGGCATCACATCCTTGAGGCATCTGTTTAACATCAACACAACGCTAGAAATATTCCGCACTAGGATAGCATCACAAAAACATCAACAGTGGAAATCTTAAGCATCTAGGTTGACATCACATACTTGGTGGCATCACAAAAAAACATCGACATGAAGCTAGAAATATTTAACACTAGGTTGGCATCACAACAAAAAGGCTGGAAACACATCATCAACACGAGGTTGTCATCACAACACGAGGCTATCATTGCAACAACATCAACACGAAGGCGATCTTGACACTAGGATTGTGTATGCAACTTGTGGTGAGTCTGGCTTACTACTCCTTTTTGAGGGAGGTCCTTCGGACTACACCAATCTTATATCGAAGTTCTCAAACTTTACGAGATAAAGAGCTTGGTCAACACAACAACAACTATTCATTTATGCTAACATACTAGAGCTTTGTGGCTCCTCTCATATATCGCGGATGTAATGATATCCGATCTATGTGTTTTGACTTGTCATGGAACACATGGTTCTCATCATCTTTATGCAACTCTGGTTATCACATAGGATCCACGGTTGCTTCCATCTCCATGGAATAGACACATCAACAACCCGAGACATATGGCTTCATTTGGTGGAACATCGACAATGATTACGTTTTACGTCATCTTTGAGAGAAATGATTGATTGCTTCCTACTATGATATCTGGCTAACCCAGGAGGGAACTAAAACAACATCACAGGGTGCTCTTTACATTTGGTACACTTCCGGCCCAATGGTCGGTATAACCGATTAGTCTGAATTCATGATCTCCACCACAATCAAGGTACCCTTAAGGCACCTCATCGCATGCACTGTAGTAGGTGAACACATCTAGGCTCTAACAGAAACTAAGTCAAGGTGTTTTAGAACAAAGCATTATGCTCGACCTAGTGTTGTCAGATACATCAACGATCGAATTATTTGTTTGTACAACATAGCATCAATTAATTACGTGAAGTCTCAACCATGAGCTTCAACTTTGTTTCCATGGAATTGTATTCATGGATTTGCACTCCAACATATAAAATATCTTCCGTATTTCAACTGGCCATACTTCCTTGGTTGGAAGATCTTCTTTGGGCTCTTGCCCGGTCTCAAGACTTCCTAAATAGTGCATTAGGCATAGGTATTTCATCTTAAATTATGCAGCGAGCTTTTTCTTACAATCGGTGATGAGGTTTTCTTCATCTTTGTCAAGAATACATCATCTACATATAGTGGCAACATCAGCGGCTCATCATTCATAACCTTGGTAAAATGTTAGAATCAAATTTACTTTTGGTAAATCCCAAACTCGTCAAGAAACTATCAGATACGCCATACCACATTCTAGGAGATTGCTTCATCATGTACAAAGCTTCCTTCAACTTGCATACATGAGTCTTTCTATCTTCCAACTGAAACCAAATTTTCACATTACATTGTGCCAATCTGGTACACTCGTTCATGCAACTCCTCACGCACAACCATGTACTAGCTCTATGTGCTCTATGCAAGAACTATCTGTCTCCAACTTTGCTTGAGAGTATGTACTCCTCACTACTGCGGTTGTTCCTTTTGGGCCGGGACTCCTACACACGTAGGTCCTCACAAAATTTGAGAATGGTTTCTCCATTCTCACTATATTTAACTGAAATATTAGAGTAAATCCTCTACTTCATCATGACAACAACTTCATCACGAACTTGAGAGTGGCTTAATAACTTATACTGAAGGTAGCTCTTCTTGTATTCATGTCTCCATGGAGGTAATTCTATATTTTGTTGTATTCGTAATACCATGGACCAACTAATGTACTACACCAAATTGCCACTCAATTTTAAATATGGGGATTTCCCACATCTCATACTATATATGAATGTCGCTTGTTCTAAGTTAATATTCATGAATATTGGAACTATTTCTTCAATTCTTGGAGTAGGAGTGTCTCATCATAGTCTTTCTCCCTCAATTTGGGAGAATCCTATGGACACAGTCAGGGATTTATTACATCGCAACATGTTTGATCTGTATAGATCAATATTGGAGATCAATGTGACTTCTCTTATAGTCTCACCCTAGAATCAATATCCTAGTCTTCGATAGGCTTTCTTATCATCCAGCACGGAAACAAGGGGAATCTTCTAGAATTTCATATCTCCTAGGAGTCTCAGAGTTATGATCTGGATCTTCTCATGGCATCTATCTCTGAATCCTGGAAGTTGTCACTTCATATGATCCTTTTCTGAGATCGGGCTTATCCTTGATTTCTTTTGAGTCTACAAGGACTTCATCATCTCTTCACCGGGGAATACTTGGTGTTGAATACAAGTCTAAATATGAAAAGCGAGGTCAAACTTCAAGTGGTGTAAGCTTCCTGTCAAGGTTGCTTCATTAACCTTTGAACAATTTTTCTATGAGTTCTTGTTCTAATGTTCCGGTCATCTTTGGAGCCTTACGCTCCTTACAATCAATCTCCACATGAGATACTATGGATCTCAGATAGATTATTCTTCATCTTCTTTGGTACATGAATGTATATGGTCATGTATGATGCTCATGTATCATCTAATTTTTGCCTTTTGCGACCTTCCTCTAAAGCTTCCTTAGGAGTTCCCCATCACCTACCAGGCCTGAGAACATGAGGGTCAACAAAAGAACAACAGAAGAATAATACTCTTTTGATGATAGTGGCAAAACTAATGCTTACAAATAATCGTCATAGTGTCTCCTTTAGATATTTCACTTGTGACCTGTCTAAAAAAAAAGATCAAAAGTAAAAATAGAATACAAAATGAGGTCAACACTTTCTAGTGTTGTGAGCAAACATTCCTCCATGTGACTTCAGAATCAACAAAGAAGTTTCCTCTAGAGGAGATATTGGTTAATATCACGGTAAATGATTACATTAAGAATTTATCTTAATATGCTCATTCTACAGTATAATACTTTTCAAGACTACTACTACATAACTATATTGTTTACTTGTAAAGGGGTAGTTATCAACTTGTCATGTGCAGCTTTGAATCTTATCAACTTAATTTAATGGGCTTACGGAACACGGAGTCTTGTCCTCCAAGAATGGAGGTGTTGCTTTTCTTTAGTGCTGCTACTCAATATGACAAGTGGTTTTCAACTTGTCTTTTGTACTAAGGCAATATGTTATCTTGATAGATGGTTTGGTTAGAGAATAAAACTCTATGATCTCAACTTCTAAGAACTTGACTTTAATTTTGACCAAAGGTTAGTATGATGGTCATAGCTTCAATATGCAACCCTGATCAAGATAGTGACCATAACTCAAATAGATAAATGTCGGAATAATCAAGCATGGGTTGCATTATTCCTTTGTATGTGTTAGATCTTGAGATCCTCCTGGATCTATGGCAAGAGATCCTTCTCCTAAATACCCTTTCAAGATTAACAATTTAAACATATGTTGTACACCTCTGATGGTGGTACAAGGGTGGTGGCACCAATATGGAAGCAACTTGGTAATAATTACCAACCAGCGGAAACTTTAAGGGTGACAAATTTGAAGTGCTATGACTAATACTTCAAGCGTCGCAGCTACAATTGATCACGCTAATTCTGAAACTACAAGCTAGACTTAGGGTTTTATGATGAAACCTAATTTTTCAAACTTGAAATTTTGAAATTGATCCAGGCTAGATACCTTGCTTGAGCTAAATGATAGGCTGGTGGCTGGAATTCTGAAATCAAATTTTACCCCTTAGTGGAAACTGAAATCACTTGGCGGTATACAGTGCGGTTTTGGTTACCAGTTAAAACTAGGTTTCACTTTTGAGTTATATCCAGCGAAAGGTGTGCTCAGAGATTGCCAGTCTTCCTTGGTTTAGGGCACACTTTTCTAGATGGCACAGGCAAAATTCCTCTCCCAACAAAGCCCTGAAATTTTCTTGTCACAGAAACAATGGCGTTTTTCTTGGGTGAGATGTTTCTTGACAAGCTCACGATGCCGTATTGCATTTTGAGCTATTATTAGGTTTCCTTTAATTTACTAGATAACAGTAGCATAAAAGAGTACAATCCTTGAGAGAAACACAATCACAGGGTACACAATATTTACATCTTGAGAGCCTCATGGGAAAACCAAGCAAAAACTTCAGCAATATGAATGTCCAATTACAATGGTAGGAGACAAGTGAGCCTGACACTAGGGGATGTCCCTTCTTTGGGAATCATAGGCTCTCTCTATTCCTTCTTCCAGAAACTAGCAACTACAACTTCCTTCAGGCTTACATACTAGATGGTAGGTGTACAAATGGGGGCATTGACTTCTTTATTTATACAAAATTTGGAAGGTGATGAAAATGTATCTGCTGTTTGAAGGGGCCGGACGACTTGCATTCTTAGTGGTTAAAACCATTTAATTAGCATGGGGGTTTGGTGAATTCTCAATTTGCATAATAAAATTAGGTTTTAACCAATCATGAAAGGATTTGGTGGAATTACAATGCTCCGACATGATCAATCCACAAAGGGGATTTGATTTATAAATAAATGTCTCAAATAATAATAATAATAAGTGGGGCCCTCTTTGCAGTTACGTATTTCAATATTATCAACACTCCCTCGGTGAGGGAGGCATTTCCTATACCACTCCAAGTTTGCATCGTGAGGTATGAACTAAAATCCCTAGTTTAGGTAAGAACATCAAGCACATTTCACATTTGTAGGGTACAACACCAATGCTTAGCTGCACCATGTCGTTTGATGTATTGGTACTTAATCACAATGTGGTTAGATTTTTTTCATGAAACGCTAGTTCTCAAAGGATCTTCACACAACTTTGGATACCAAAATGAATAATGGTGGAATCTTGCATGTTAGGACCAAATATAGAAGGAGGTTGAGAAGCCACTATCTTCATGAGTGGAGCATGTAATGAAATGTAATCTAATTATGTTTTGCTCAAATCCACATAAGTCTATTTTTTGCTACACCGAGGAAACCATGGAAGATCCCAAAGTGGAAGCAACACCGAAGGTGCTCTTTCTATCAACTGCGCTCCACAGTCCAATCTGAGTCAATATTGAACTTCATCCTAGTTTGGTAAGAACATCAAAAACCTGTTCATTTGTAGGAAGGTACAACACCAATACTTTCTTCCTCTGCACCATGTCGTTTGATGTAATGGTACTTAATCTCAATGTGGTTAGATTTTTCATGAAACACTAGATTCTCTGAGATCTTCACACAACTTTGGATACCATAATGAATAATGGCAGAATCCTGCACATGTTAGGATAAATATGAAAGGAGGTTGAGAAGCCACACTACTTCATGGTCTGACATATGTAATGAAATGTAATCTAATTATGTTTTGCTCAAATCCACATAAGTCTATTTTTTGCTACACCAGGAAACCATGGAAGATCCCAAAGTGAAGCAACACCCGAAGGTGCTCTTTCTATCCACTGCGCTCCCTGTCCAATGAGAGTCAATATATTCCTGCCATATCATATCAATACTAGAAGTATATCTCAGATAATGTCCAACTATGCCTTGCAGGTATCTCAACACATGCTTAGCAACAATCTAGTGTGTCTCTCTTAGCTGACTCATAAAATGGCTAAGTGCACTCACTGAATAGAAAATATTTGGTTTGGTGTTAACTAGATACATCAATGATCCAATCAATTTTCTGTACAGAGTTAGATCAATTTCATCAAAATCAGAATAAGACACACTTAGTTTCTTCAGATTCTTCATAATTGGTGTAGCAACGAGCTTCAAGTTCAACATCTCAAACTTATTCAATATCTCAACTGTGTACTTCCCTTGACTCAGGAAGATCTCACCATTTCTCTACCACACCTCTAGTCCCAAGAAGTAATGCATCATACCAAGGTCCTTCATTTCAAAATTAGAGGCCAACACATACTTTCATTCAACAATAAGGCTCTCTGTACTGGTGAGGAATAAATCATCAACATAGAGGAACATAATTAGGGACTCACCATTAACAGTGTTGTAGTACAGGCTAGGATTGAAAACACTTTTGTTGAAGCCCAAAAAATCATCATGTGTTCATCAATCCTCGCATACCAAGGTTGAGGTGGCTGCTTGAGTCCATATAATGCCTTCTTTAACCTACACACATGAGACTCCTTCTCATGTATCACGAAACCATCTGGTTTATCGATGTATACTTCTTCCTCAATCTCTCCATTGAGAAAGGTTTTCTTTGCATCCATCTGATGTAGTCTCCAACCCATGGATGTTGCAAGGGAAATAATCATCCTGATAGAAGTGTATCGAGGAACATGAGAAAATATCTCCTCATAATCTATTCCCTCCACTTGAGAAAATGCTATGACAACAAATCTCACTTTGTGCTTATCGATACTCCCTCCAGCTGTGTGTTTGATCTTATAGATACACTTGGAAGTCACTACAGAATTTCCGTCTGGGAATCTGTAACTACTAAACACTGAGACTGAGAGTAAATTATCTACTCTGTCAACAACTTCCCTCCTCTAGGCTTTCTCTTTGTGGAACTAGCTCCTCCTCTCTCTCTCTACAATTTCTTCCTCTGCAACTGCTCTATCTGGAACTGAGAGTGTCTCAACAACTTCTACCTCTAGAGTTGGAGGTGACTCCTCCTTTTTCTATGCTCCCTCTAACACTGAAGTTAGATCTTCCTTCTTCTCTAGAGGTGACTCAATCTCTTCTCCCTCTATATGTAGTACCTCCTTCCTCTCTAGGAGTGCCTCTACATACACTAGAACTGCTGCCATGCCTACTCCCTCAACATCTCATGGATCGAATCATGTACTGAGATTGTTATAACTTATCTCTTTGATTCCCATATTGTATATTCCTCCATCATAGTTTCCATCACCATAGCTTGCATTCATAGTTACTGAAAATTTCTATGCTATTTGGCATGGTCCTATCCTGGGAGGTATATTTCTCCTAGAGACTACTTGTCTATGAGCATCATTTCTGGTTATGTCACTCCATGACATCATGTTTGGAAGGTCTTTCCCTCCATGTTTGATTATTTTCATGAGCTAGATGACTCCCCTTGAGTCTTGACTTCAAAAATAGATCACGCTACCTGCCATGTGATCTCACTATCCACTAACCAGGTCCCCCTTTTGGAGATTGTACTAGAAAGAGAGAAGATCAAGGGGACTGATCTTTTTTTGTTTTCATTTCGTGCACACTGGAAATATCGATGACATTCATAACATTATTGAGTACTCGTACCAAGAAAAGTGGCTCAAATACAATAAGACATCTTCCGGGATCTCGTACTAGGGAAAATGGTCCTTCAAAGAATTAAGGGTTCCTGTATCAAGAATAATGACCCTTGCTTCCAGTTTCCTTGCTACCCAATGTCTACTATAGTCATTGTTGTCATGAGAAACTGAATCTACTGATAGTCTCATGCAACTTTTATTGTCATAGTGAATCAACGTAGGCTCAAGCATCTGACAAAATGAATTTGCAAGGAGTTTTCGAAGCCATACTGCTTCACGGACTGCCACACTAGCTGCTATGCACTTCTCTTCTATTGGAATAAGCATGAAAAAGGCAGCCAATGATATTATTATTACCATTGGAGGAGATCTCTTGAAACTGAAGGAGAGTGGAATCAATGCATTTTGTATAATGCTCAATTGTTTCATCCCAATTTTTTTCTTTGAAGCATCTATTGCCTTTTTTTTCACACATCTTTCACATCCAGATGAAAAAGGTTCTTTGTCGGCTTCCCCTTGTGAGTCATTATCTTCACAACATTGTGTGGGGTTGTCCACTAGATGGTGAGACCACTGTTGTTGGCAATATTGAAATAGGGATCCTTGATAGCCACCTTGGTACCCATAGGGTAAAGCTTCTGTATGTCTTCCTGGAAGGGATCCACATTGTAAGTTTCCAACTTGATGGCAATACTATTATCATCCTCAAGAAAAGTAGTGATAACGCACATCTGGTATGCCTCTGCGCATAGTGTCCCATAGACCACCCGACCGCGGTGGAATTCCCCAACATTCAATTTAGTGAATAAAATGGATTTCAACCTTTCCAGAGGAACCGAAGAAGCTTGCAGCACCTCTGGCGCTAGGATCCATGGAAGACAATAGTAGAAGATAACTGTATCTTGCTTCGACCTTCCTTAATTGATGGATGAAGTCATTGTGAAATTGAAGGATGGTTCACTTTTCAAATCACTCTGAGGTGTCTTGGAGGTGGGATATATTCTCCAATATCTCAAAGGCATCTTGGAGGAATCTCTCAATGGTGTTCCCAGAAATAGGTGGAAGTGAGGCCGCCATTAAGCAATGCAACTCCTCCATCCTTCTTTATTACTCTTTTTCTCCTTGCTTTGATTCTTCTCCTATTAACTATCAACTTTTCCACCTTCTCTATTTCTTTTATTGTGTTACATATTTCTTGTAGGCCAAATTCATATTTAAATATGAATTTGGCCTACAAGAAAATTCCAGTAGCACAAAGGTTTGGGTAATGGACCCAATTTTGTTTGATGGAAAATGGTATGAGTTTTTATATATTTGCAGGAAACACTATTCTAGATGGATAGTACATGTCATGTCATTTCTAGTGGTATTTGGAACATCACATAACTCCTCACGGTTAGAGAGTTATGACCATGTGAAGTTGGAGAACCCTTGTGAGTCATCTAGAAGCCCCAAAAGGTCAAAGTATTCAAAGTAGTTGGAAAGAAGAAATTATTTAAATAATAAAGTGAAGTGATGAGTGTGCTATAAGTCAAAGTGGATACAAAATAGATTATTTAAATAATAAATTTAATGGAGAAATTACTAAGTGGACAAGTTAGAAGTGGGTTAGCCCTAAAAGAAGGAAAGTGGGTCAAGATGGTTAGAAGGTAATTTAAATAATAAAGTGAAGTAATGAGTGTACTATAAGTCAATGTGGATACAAAATAAATTATTTAAATAATAAATTTAATGGAGAAATTACTAAGTGGACAAGTAGTTAGAAGTGGGTTAGCCCTAAAATAAGGAAAGTGGGTTAAGATGGTTAGAAGGTAATCCCTTGAGGAAGCTACATGAAAGTATAAATAAGAGGTAAGGCTCTCTCATTTTAAATCACACTTGAGAATATTGAATATCTACAAGTGACTGAGGTAACCAAAGGATATTTCAGCCGAATTTCAGAGGGAAGGTGAAGTAAAGAAGGTCGAAATTCAAGGGAGGATAAATTCTTTTGATGATGCTTTCTAAGATATGTTATTTACAGGTCATCTCACCATTTTCACAATACCCTTTTTTTCTAGAATGACTCAAACCGTGAAATTGAGAGGACGTTGATGAAACATATCCAAGTAGTTGTGATAAACATTTAATCTTGTGGGTTGTTTCATTTTTGGAGTTACACTTTGTGGAAAATAAGGTTTGTGGCTAGTCCTGAAACTAGTCTAAAACATGTGTTTCGAGTAAAAACGTCATAACTGCTTCATAACAGATCCAAATTCTGTAATACCAAATGTATTGGTTATAGTACAGTCTGTAGTATTTTGTGTACCATTTTTAGATCCATACAAAAAATATTCCGTGCAGGGCACGCTCTACAAGTTATCTCTCTAGAATAAGCTAAAATTCAACAAGGTATGTCATTTTTTCTATAACTCCTTCTTTGAGAGGTTCCAGGTAGTACAACCTAGAGGAATTGCATAAAAGACATTGAAGAACATTGTGTACTATTTTCATATCTTTATTCATTACAGGTACATAACTATGATTATTTCAAGTTAGGGTTGTTGACTAATTGAAAATTAGTCATGTGAGACTAAAGTAAAGTTTGATGAAAATGCTAGTCTCTTATTGTTAAAGTTAAGGAAGGTTTGCAAGTATGTGATCATATACACCAGGTCTATTACAAAGTTACAAATCATATTTGGATGATGAAATTGATGAGGGTTTTTGGTTGAGGTACATGTTGGGTACATGGTTGAGACAAGTAGTTGATGAGTTGACACATACATGAGGTGTATAGTTGATGATGTTGGTACATCTTGATGAGTCATAGTTTATGTGTATTTGATACATTATTGGTATAGACTTGGAACATGGTTAGAGGCACTTGTTAGTAGTATTGTTGATGCATGATTTATGTATGATGTAGTATACTTGTATTGGTATATTATTAGAAACACATATTGATCTTGGTAATGATTATGAGTTGTTGTGTTATGCTCGATTGATGCTCATCTTTGAAAGTTGTCTTGGTGATTGATCTTGGTGAGTAGATCTGATTTGGTTGATAACATTGATGAGATAGGTTGTTTTGAAAGGTTATTTGTATAGGTTGGTGCATGGTTGATGCACTTGTTTATGGTACAAGTTGATTACAGGTTGTTTGGTACAGGTTGGTGCATGGTTTATACACTTGTTTATGGTATAGGTTGATTATTTGTTGAGGTACAGGTTTATGCATGGTTGATGCATGGTTCAAGTTATTGGTACATGTTGTTTGGTGCAGGTTTATTGGTACATGTTTACAATAGTATATCTCACAGTGATAGTGTGACAATGGTTCCATGATTCTACTTATACATCAGGGAGGTTGGAGAGGTCAAGGATATGTGATTGTAGCCACCTTCCATTTGTAGCTAGAGAACATAGGGGGTTGTAGCCTCCTTCTGGTTGTAGCTAGAGAATAGGGGAGTTGGAGCTTCCCTCGGGTTGTAGCCTGATAAACTAGGGGGTTGGAGCCTCCTTCTAGTTGCAGCTGGAAAACAAAGGAAGTTGGTGCTTCCAATGAATGTAATTCTTAAAGACATATAAGAAAAATCATCCTGTGGTTTTCTCCCACTTTGGGTTTCCACGTAAAAACACGGGTGTACTGTGTATGTGTATGATTGCTCATTTGTTCATTGTTTATTTAATCTGAAACTATTGGCTGATAATGCTACATTGATTTAACACTTGCATTTTACGGTTAAAAAGGATTATATTTATCTATTACTGATTCACCCCCCCTCTCAGTAATCCAACAAATACAATAAAGTTTCTAAGTATGGGAGTAAGTTAAGGATGGAGGAATGTGAGAGTGTATTTTGGAGGTCATGTAATTTTGAAGAAAAGAAATGAAGAACTTAGAACTACGATGAAATATTTTAATGTTCAAGATCTAATTCACAGATAATCAAATGGTGGTTGAGCATCGAAGCTATGATGCTCGAGCTAATGAAATTATCTTCCCTCTAGTGCCATTAATAGTCTTCCTTATCAAATAATTTGAAGGAGGGACATCAGACTTAGTTATTTGGATTCATGGACAGGGGATTCTATGTATTCATTCAGTAATATAACTAAAAAAAAGAGGATAATAAGGATTCAAAAGAAATCAGAAATAAATTATTTCTGATAGAATTCTGAAGAACATAATGTTGTATAAAATTACGGATTTGTTAAATTCTTGTAGCCTTATAAATCCTGTTGCATATAGATTTTGCAGAACCAAGAACATAATTCGACGTAAGAAATATTCAGCAGGAAGATCAATAAACCAAGAGATGGATGATGCCCAAGGAACTTACAATTGTGAAGATGAAGGAAAAATATTTGATATGGGTTTGGATGTTGCAGTAATAGAATCCAATGTGCTTGGAGTAGACGGAAAGGAAGAGAGCATGAACTTGGTGGAGACCATAAAAAGGTTGCAAAAAGAAGTCTAAAGTTATAAAGATGATAATGAGAATATTGTTATAGCCAAGGAGCAACAAAAAGAATTTAACATCAAGATAATGCAAAGCTTGGATATAATAGAGAAGAAGATGGATAAGGAGATTGAGTCAAGCAAATGAGGGTATCATCGGTCCCATGATAAGAGGAGAAGAAAATAAGTGTTGGTAGGAATCACCATCACTCCCCAAGGTATTAAACTAGGAGAATACACAGTAGTTCAATTCCATCCCCTGTCAGGAAACATAAGAAGAAATATGGGGTGGATGAGCTACAAGGAGAAATGAAAAAAATCAAGCCTCCTACATTTGATGGTGAGCACAAGAAGGATGAAGATGATGAGACATGGTTGTTAGGCATGAGGAAGTATTTTCAATTTCATAATTACACTTCACAAGTAGAAGGAAGAGTTTCCATCTATCAGCTCAAGGGAAAAATGTTAATGTGGTGGGACCAATTTGTGTAGGTGCAACACATTGATGAGAAGTAGGTTACTTGGAGGGAATTCAAGAAGTATTTTCAAAATAAATACTTGAATAAGTGATATTATGAAAATAAAATGAAGGAGTTATTTGAACTCAAGCTTGGGAGTATGACCATGGATGAATATGAAAGGAGGTTTCTAGGGCTGTTGAAGTATGTTTCTTTCATCAAGGATGAGCAAGTTAATATTCAAAGGTATTTGAGTGGGCTTCCATCATTTATCAGTGACAAGATACAATATGATGATCCAAAAACATTGGAGGAAACCATAAGGATAGCTAAATTCCTTTATGATCAACATAAAGGAAGACAAATTTTCCAAAAATATTGGGAAGACAACAAGAAAAAAAAGATGGAATAGAAGAACAAAGAAACTAAGTCATCATTCTTCAGAAACAATTATGAGGGACAAATAGCTTCTAGAGAATCGATAATGACATAGACATTGGGGAAAAGACCAAGGAAGCCACCTATTCAATGTTGGGGTTGTTGGGGAGATCATATGCATAGAGATTTCCCTCACAGAGGTGAAAAGGTGAGGACTCTTCACAATGTGCAACAGGCTGATATAGTGGAGGACATGGGCATAAATGTACCTAGGATATATACAGCCCTAGATAACAAGAAAGATAAGCTTCAACCACATATGATTGAAGTGGAAAGTAATATCAACAACGAAACCATTTCTATTTTAATTTATTCAGGAGATAGTCATAGTTATCTATATCCTAAGATGGTGGAAAGATTTAAATTTCCAAGAAGAAATCTTGGGAAATCTTGGTTGGTGTAGCTGGTTACAGGAGATAAAAGAAAATTTAATGAGATGGTTAAGATATGCCCAATGGACATGAATGGATTGAGCACCAGGGAAGATTTGAACATCATACCTTTAGGTTCCAATATTTTACTAATTGGTATGGATTGGTTGGACCGACATCATGATGTCCTAGACTGTTATAATAAGGCATTTACTTGCTTAGAAGAGGAAGGGAACTTAAGGATAGTACAGGGAATTCCCAAGGCAATAACCATGAGAGCAGTTTCAACCTTACAACTGAAGAAAAGTTACAGGAAAGGGTGTCATATTTTTGCAGCACATATGGAATAGATGTTGGATTACTGAGAGGGGGGGTGAATCAGTAATAGCGTAATTATAATCATTTTTCTTCAAATGTTATATTAACGTAGAATTATTATCCAATAATGAGCAGTAAGAAATAAACAATCAAACACATACACAGTACACCAGTGTTTTATGTGGAAACCCAAATTGGGAGAAAACCATAGAATGCTTTTTCTTATATGTCTCGAATAATTACATTCATTGGAAGCACCAACTTCCTTTATTTTCCAGCTGCAACTGGAAGGAGGCTCCAACCCCCTAGTTTCTCAGGCTACAACCTGAGGGAAGCTCCAACTCCCCAATTCTCTGGCTACAACCAGAAGGAGGCTACAA
>SNQJ01S0046161.1:20852-31409 GCA_010110895.2 Picea sitchensis | reverse complement strand
AGCGTCTTCCCGTGAGGGCTTTCACCATAAGGGGACCACTTTGGAGTTCATCCGTATTTACTTCTTATCAACCATGAAAAAACAATAATGAGTCATATTTACATCAAACAATATTGGATCCATTACCCAAACCTTTCTGCTACAGGGCTTTCTTCAACGGTTGACATAAATGACAACCAACGTTAATCAACAATAGACACCTAAAGATAAGGTGTCAAATATTGAAGATTATACAATCCTAAAAGATTTAGAAGATGTATTTAAATAAATACTAGGATTTCCACCCAAGATAGATATTTATTTCTCCATAAATTTGATGCCTAGATTAGCCCCGATATCTAAGACTCTTTATAGGATGAGTACACCAGAATTTAAGAAGTTGCAAATGCAGCTAGAAGAGATTATAAAGAAGGGGTATATATACCTGAGTGCGTCACCTTAAGGTGCCCCAATATTATTTGTGAAGAAAAATGATGGAATGTTGAGACTTTGCATTGAATTCAGGAAGTTGAACAAGGTAACTGTGAAGAACAAGTATCCTTTACCAAGGATAGATGAACTCTTTGATAAGTTGAAAGATGAAAAAATATTCTCCAAGATCGATCTCAGGTCAGGCTATCATTAGGTAAAAATTAAAGAATAAGACATCATGAATACTACCTTTAGGACAAGGTATGACCATTATGAGTTCACAGTGGTGACATTTTGGTTATCAAATTCCCCAGCTGTCTTCGTGTGTTTAATGAATGGTATATTCATAGATTACTTAGATAAGTTTGTCATTGTCTTCTTGGATGAAATTCTTATATATTCTAAGTCTAAGAAGGATCGTGAGAAACACTTGAGGATGGTATTATAGGCATCTAGGGAGCATCAATTGCATGCCAAATTGAGCAGTTTCTCATTCTACCAGAAGCAAATTCATTATTTGGGCCATATCATTTCACATAAAGGAATAATAGTAGATCCAGAAAAGAGAAGGAACAACACCAAGGAATGTCTAGGAGGTGAGATGATTCATTGGCCTTGCATGTTACTATAGGATATTCTTTGAAGGATTCTCAAAGATTGCACACCCAATCACTTCCTTGCAGAAGAAGGGTGTGAAGTTTCAATGGACAATTGTTTGTGAAAGAAGTTTCCTACACTTGAATCATTTTTTGGCAAGTTCTCCAATATTAATAATTGTTGATCCAAATCAAGCCTTCATTGTATGCATTGATTCATGTAAAGAGGGAATTTTTGGAGTCCTTAGTAAGAATGGGTATGTGGTGTGCTATGAATCGAGGAAATTAAGAGATCATGAAAGGCACTATGCTACTCATGATTTGGAATTTGCATCCATAGTACATGCCTTGAACATGTAAAGGCACTACCTCATGGGAAAATTATTTGAGTTGAGGATAGACCATAGTGGTCTGAGATATTTATTTGGAAAGTAAACTCTAAATGCCAAGAAAAGTAGGTGGTTAGAAATCCTTAATGAATATGACTTTGATATAAAGCATATCAAAAGGAAAGATTTAGAGGCTGCAAAATAAGATTTACTTTGATACAAAATCTTAGAGGCTGCAAAATCAGATTTATCGTACATGGAAATGAAAAACAAATTACAACAAGGTATTTCGCAACAGAAAAGTGAATAATATAAGCTAGAAAAAGATGAAATTCACATGTACAAGGGTAGAATTTATGTGCCAAATTCTCAGGAATTGAAAAATATGATTTTAAAAGAAATTCATAATGTGCCTTATGCTGGGTACCCAGGTTACCAGAAAACTATTGCAGCTATCAAGAGCCAATATTATTGGTTAGGAATAAAGAAAGAAGTTGTTGATTTTATTTCCAGGTGTATGGAATGCCAAAATTTCAAGGTTGGGCATATACACCCAACTGGTTTACTACAATCATTATCCATTCCTGAGTGGAAATGCAAAGTTATAACATTGGATTTCATCACCAAACTTCCCATAACAAACAAGTAATATGATTCGATCATGGTAGTAGTGGATACACTTACTAAAGTTGCCCATTTTATTCTAGTAATGCTCACACACAAGGTAGCCAACATCGTTGAAATTTAAATGAGAGAAATTTCTCAACTACATGGTATACCGAAGACAATTGTGTCTGATAGAGATCAAAATTTTACATCAAATTTTTGGAAAGGATTATTCAAGGGATTCATAAAAAATCTAAAATTTAGCACAACTTATCATCCAAAGTTAGATGGGAAGACAAAAACGGTGAATCAGGTGAAACAAGACATGCTAGGGATGTATTTGATGGATAAACCATCCAAACGGGAGGATTATTTGAAGTTGGTATAAGTTTTGTATAACAATGGGTACCAAGCATCTCTAAACATGATCCCATTTGAGGCACTTTATGGAAGAAAGTTTAACACACCAGTGAGATGGGACAACCCAACAGATAGAGCATTGGTTGGGCCAGAACTACTCAGGGAAATGGAAGAGTAGATGATGAAAATAAAACATAATTTAAAGGATACCCAAGACACAAAGAAAATCTATGTTGATAAGGGCATAACTCGCATGGAATTTAAAGTGGGTGACCATGTGTTCATGAAAGTAAAATCCAATAGACATTCCACAAAGTTAGCAAATCATTCAAAGCTTGCAGCACGTTTTTGTGGACCGCTTGAAATCCTGGAGAGGATTGGTCCTTTAACATATATGATTTCCTTACCGACATCAATGTGTATTCATAATGTATTTCATTTGTCATTGCTTAAAAAGTATGTACCTGATGTTAATCATGTCATTGATTGGAATGTGATCCAGGTGGAGCAATAGGTCGATTTTCAAGTGCACCTGGTGTGAATATTTGACTGGAATATCAAGAAGCTCTGGAATCAAGTAGTAGGGCTAGTAAAGGTCCAATGGACCTGGTATGGTCCTGAAGATGTGACATGGGAGCATGAGGATGCTATGCGGGAAAAATACCTGCATATTTTTGAAGACTTTTTAAATTTTGGTTGTATATGTGTTTATATAGCACTGAGGACAATGCATAAATAAGGGGGAGGGGAATTTAATACCCCTAGTTTGAATCTCAATTGCACATATAAATGTAAATGAACACATATGCTGGTGAGCCAGGACATTTTGGGCCAACATGCCTTTGTGAAAATGCATTATGAGGCTAGAGTGACTTTACGGTTAGTAGGTCGTGGAGACGTATGCTAAAATGGTCAGTGAGCCATCATTGTAATATGTAATCACACACAAGTTTAATGAAAACACATCACTACTACAGACCAACCATGAAAAAGAGTATGGGGGGATAAACTCCACTAGATAGGGAAAGGGGGCTTAAGCCCAAAGGAATATTATATTAAAATTCCTTAAAGTATAATGTATGGATATGAATATATCCTAAGTTTCTAAAGTGAGGGGACAAGAGAATTCCTTGAGTGTGTCATATAAGGCACATGCATATATAAGAGAGAGACTAAGTGTATTTGGGGGGATTCATCATTTTCATTCATTCATGGAGTTGTTACCATACCCTGCTATTATGATACCTGTTCCGATACTTGTACCTTGGTGAGGTTGGAAGATGGATTGAATAAGTGGGTTTTTAGGCCCGTAAGTAGCTTCTCTAGGGGAGAAACTACTCGATATTTGTTTCCTGGTGCGTTGGGAAATAAATACATGACTATGAGACTTTCTTTCTAGCCTATTGTTGAAGCCCCAAAAGGGAAGTGGGGAAGCCGGTGAATTGTTGAGAAGAGAAGGGGCACACTTATTGGGGTGGGACATGCATGTGGGGAATGAGAGACTGTAGGCTAGTTGCAGTAGTTGGGCACCTTGGACTGAACAATTTTTGTTGCTTATTAGACCATAGACTGGCTTAGGATTTCCTTTTCCCTGGTAGATTTTAGCCCCAGCTTGGGGGTGACCCATTGTGAGAGTTATGAGTAGTGTGGTCTAAGTCTAGGAGGAACATGGAAGGTCTACACGCAATTGGTGTTCTTTTAAATCAAAGATAAGTGTCTTTAATGTACTTATTTCCATTACTGTTATGAATTATGGTGTTTTGTTATGAAATCTCTGTTAATTATGTGTATGAATTATTGTTGTTGAATGTTGTTACTAATTATGCATAACACTATTCATTTGAATAACATATCAGTAGATTAAATTAGTATTAGAGTCTTGAAGAATTTTTTATGTGGCGTGGCCCAGTCTGGGTGGCTAGGAACATTTCAACGAGGTATCAGAATAATTTTTTGTAATGTGGTAACTGGAACATTACAAGCTTGGTATTAGAGAATTTTTGTGGATTATTGGTAACAGGGGACATTACAGTACATATCTCGGACTATAAAATGATGAAATGTAATACATCAAGTTTCCACTATGTAGTCTATAATGTGCACTCTATACATTATTATAATTTCTCAATACTCTAACAGATCCAATACTCAATTTATCCACCAAGTGGTATGATGAACTAGAAAATTGATAACTAAATAGATACAAATAGATACAAATTCATACATCATTGGTTACAAATCCCTTTGTGTTCCCCCGTTTCTCTCCTTGTGGGGCGCATAACTGCAAGAGAGATTTACTTTATACATATACTGTATGAGAAGAGAACAAGAGCTAGAAGGAGGACAATAAAGTTCAAAAACACTATAAGAATAGGAAAGGAGGCCGGGTTGATTTGAAACTCATTGATCCTAGCCAAGGCATGCTCGTAAGTAAGAGTACCCTTTAATCTCTACATATATAAGGATGATGGCAGTCAATTAGTTTTTGTGCAAATACTATCAAGGATATTATGGGAAATGTCATTTATACCGTGCAGTCTCTCCATGTTTACATTCGATGTCAAGCAATTCAAGATACAAATTCTCAATGAAATCAAGTTGGGTAAGTAGCGAGTGTAGGGGACACAGGGAGGAGCTTCTATTATGCATTTTTTAATAGGAACAATTGAACATTACATTTCAATACTTGAATAATATGTGTTTTTGAATGAATATTTGACACGAGATGTGCATGTCTGGTCTCCATATATTCACTAGTGTTCCAAATAAATATTTGGACAAAACTGCAAATTCTAGACATCACACTTATTTGAAAGTGTCCAACCACAAACATTGTTTACGAACTATTGATTAAAACTTACATTGTCAATGTAAAACATGTTGACCACATTCATGGTTTGATTGGAGATTTGAAAATTTCCACTTTTAGCCTTCTCCTTTGAGGTTTTTTCTTTGCAATTTTGAAGAATACTATTTTTTCTTTATCAAAATTGAAAATTGCATGGAAATATTCAAACTCCACTAGTTCTAAGGAAATATTCAAACAAAACTACAAATCACTTGAAATATGGTGTTATTCCACATAAGAAAAATATGAAAAGGACAGGAATAATATGAAAAGGAGAACAAGATAGAAAACAATGAGAAAAAGAGAGTTAGTGACATAATGAGTGCATCTTTTGGTTCTAACCAACAAAATTTTCATTCGTCTAAAACAATTAATTAGAACATACATTATTTTAAGTGAAGACAATCTTAAGAACATCCAAAGAATTACTTATCTAAGACATTTAATTATTATCTCATGTATAAGAATCCTTCCATATTATACATCTCATATTTTAATTTCAAATACTACTTGCATCTTATATATCTTATCTTTTAATTTCAATTACTACTTGGGAAACAGATATCAAATGAAGTTTTTTGAAAAAATATTAATGAACATTTATGAAAGAATATTTTGAAGGTCCTCAGTAATTCAAAATGGGAATTTTATTTCAATTCAAAATGGGAATTTTATTTCATCCATTAAGAAGATGCTTTTATTAGAGATTGTAAAGTATTGTTGGTTAGATCTATGACTTCTTACTTCTTGGGTTGACTTCTTGGGTTGAGATCTCAATAGGTTTCCAACAAAACCCTCTAAAACTATCGGCCCTCCTAGTAAACTAGAAGGCAATGTTGCGCACAGGGTGTACAGTGCAGTCTCACCCGACACAAATTTATGGGTGACTGCAATACCTAGGTGTTTGCAGTCTAGGAATGAGTGGGGATCTGGGATTCTGTTCTTCCTTCTTCATGAATTAACCCTGTTCTTGATTTAAATATTTATAGGATTCATTCATCTTTAACCTTATGCATGCAAGCTACTACATCTAGTTAACCATTAATTCATAAGATAATCATTCACATAAATTAAATATTCAATAAACATCACACAAAACACAATTTTTATCGTGTTTCACCCCCTCCTGGGGCTATGTCCACAAATATATGGCTTCTCTTCTCTTTTATTTAATCCGCTGCAAAATATTGCGCTGCGCACATTACATCTCAGTAATACAATCAATATCCAGGAAATAATCCTTTATGAGGAAGACTATAGCACACCAGGCTCCTCAGCCTGTGACCTAACCCTCAAGGACTCTCCTATCCGACTCTTCTACAAGACTTATTATGCTTGACAACCTAAATCATCTTCTGGTACAACTAGCCAAAAACAACCACAACCACCCTAGTCTCGACCTCCTAGGTATTTATTTATACAATTTTATAAACTTATATCCATTACAATCCTTAAAAGAAACCCTAACCCTATCATGGTTAGGCTCTCCTTCCTTCTTTCCATGTTGCTCTTCCTCCTGCATGTTGTTTTTCCTTCTTTTTATGCATGTTTCTTTCTTTCCACTTGTTGCGCATGATCCACAATTAGATCTTCCTTTCCAAAAACATGTCTTTCCTCAAAATAGGCCTATTCCTAACATGCCCGCAACACTAACATGTGGCTCATCCTGATCCACTCAGGTGGTGTGTGCTCCCTGAACAACCTCTACCAAGTTGTGAAACTTTCCTTCTAATTCTTCCCCTTTTGTTGTAGCTTGCACATCTTTCCATGTAATCTCTTCTACCCTCTGCGCTGTGATATGTTTCTTTAGAGACTTTGTGCTCTCTACATGATTCTGAGTCATTCTTGTCTTCTCCTCCTACAATTCCTTAATTATTTGCGTTTCTTTCTCTTGGAGAGAATATAACTGGGATTGCCTAGCCTGCTTGTTATTCTGTGCAGTATTGAATCTTGTCTGCATGGTTTTCATCTCCTGAACACCCTTCAACCGCTCTGTAATGATCATGGACTTGTGTCGTTGCTTCAATTCCTGGATTGCAGTGTTGATCTCCTCCTCTTGCTAGTCTAGTTGTTGGACCCTGTGATCTTCCTCCCACATCATCCATAATTGCATGGTCCTGTCAAAAAGTTCCATGACCTTTTTAGCTTCTTTCTCCATAATTTCCACTTGCAAAGCTTCCTGTTGTTCCATTTCAACTGTGAATTTGAGAGGGGTGGTGGGTGTTAAATTTTATTTGAGATCCTCAATCTCCTTTTTTTAGTCTTCGAGCGTTTGCACAATGATTTGAATATGTTCTACAACATTTTGCGTGGTTGCCTACGTGCTTTCGAGAATTCTTGTGAAGAGTTCCTTCAGCTTCTTCTCTAATTTATCTACACGTTTCTTCTCCTCTTGTGTATCCATATTGACCTGATCTACCACCAGTTCTAGTGCATCCTTGCCATTTTTGGTTTCCTGCAATTATGTCGTGTCTGTGCTAGCTCACGATTGCACTTCCTGTGCGACACTAACTTGTAGTTTGTATAGTGCCTTTGTTGGTATTTTATATAATACCAAATGTATTTGCACCAGGTCTTTGAGTGGTGTTTGTGTTATGGCCTCGTCTATCTGCAACATATCCATTTTTAACCCGAATCTAGGACTTGCTTGCGCTATGACATGGATTGTATCTTCTTCATTCTGTGTGGTCTTGTCCTCTTCTTATGCCACTTGAGGGATCGGTTATGTTCCATTTTCTTTCATTTTCACTACTTGTATATGTTCCAAGACCTTCTTAATATCGACCAACTCATTCCTTATCCTTCCTCTTTGGTTCTCGACCTCTTCGAGCTCGTCTTCTGAATGATTATGTACCCTCTCTATGACAAGATCGACATCATCCTCGGTGATTGGGTATTCCTGGATTTGTTTATGGGCCTTGGACTTCTTGCGTATCCCACCTATATATATGATTGGTCATTTGGGTATCCATGTCTCTTACAAAGTATCTTTCAACGGGGTTTCCTGCGTCGTTGTGTCCCCTCTTCCTTGTTCTTCCTAAGCTAGGTAATTTTCCTTCTTTCCTATTTGTGCATCCTTCTTTGGGGAGCCACCCTTCTTTTTTGTCGTTGTATTTTGACCGACATTACCTTGCTGTGTTGGTTTCTTGGATGCAACACTCCCCCCTGAAGATGTCTTGGACGACCCTGCTTCCACTTCTTTTTCGTTTGGAATGTCCTTGGTGATGACTAGGATCTTCTATTCATCCTTTCATTCTCTCATTTCCATTTCAACTTCCTTTGCGTTGATGCATAATCAAAGTTGTAGCCATTATTTCTCTAGATCCCTGTGTTGGTCCTAAAGTCTACACCTGACTGTTAAAGGCTAGAGCTAGGCCACCTCAAGTTTGGAATGGTTGGTTTTTCTATTTTTGTTGGTCAATTGGAGGGTTGGTTTACCAAAACAATAACATGGTTGGGTTGGAAAAATTATATGGAGGATGGTTCTCCTTGGTAGGTGGCACACAAATGACAAACAAGTGAGGTAAAAGAGGATAGAACACAGGGAAAAAACAAACCATTCAATGAATACTCTATTGTAAGAATTTTAACACTTAAAATATCATTTCAAGACATTAAACATGTATCAAAAAACACAATTACTCATGCAGGTTGCAATGGAAACAAATATTCACAAAAGCATTTGTTGATTCACAGGTTGCATATTAGTAAATACAAGTTATGCAATAGTTGAAGGAAATGAAATGTACTTCGCACAAATAAAAAACAACATTCAAGATAAGATAAAAACACATGTAGATTTGGACAAAAACACTGTCATCAAGAGTATATTTACCAGGTAGAGATATTTAATCCATGCATAGAATAGGTTCAACCAGTTGATGTATTGATATTATTTTCTAAAAAAACAAACCCTCAAAAAATACAAAATGCATATTTATCAAATTTGTAGAGGCTCTCGTCCATATAGAACTGAGGATTAAATCTACATTATCAGTTGGAGAACAACTTATTGACTTAAGTAAACACTGCTAGAGTACAATAATGTATAATTTAAAATTGACTTAACTTAAAGAAGTGGTTCATATCAAACACAAATGACCACTTATTATTCCTTAATCTAAAATGTGTTGAAATTAAATAAGTAAAACTGTTGCTACTGATAAACCAAACTAATGCATATGTTGAATCGAACTGAGTCTTTGATAGAACTAAATAGGACTGATATAAATGGATTCTGAGTCGAGCGCTTGTATCCATATGCAGTGTTGGAGGCTAACTGGGAATTAACTGGATATAATTGTTCACATTATATCCTTGAGGAAGAGGCAAGTGTTTTGGCACTTATTCTGGAGTCCTGGATACCTTTTCCGTAGTTTAGAGTACAACTTCCCTAATTCCTGGTTGTGGTGTTGCAGGTTCCGGATATGAAGCTTCAGTTCTTGTACCTATTGAATGTCATCAATATTCTCTGTCTTGACTGTAACCGACCCTTTCTTTGTTTTTCCCCGTTTAAATAATACTTTATTGTATGAAATTAATGAGGATAAGCCACTTCAACAATTCAACGTTCATGAGATTTTGAATGAAGAGTATAAACATCTCTTGAATGACTAAACTCCCGAAGTCATTAACCAATGCTTATCGCTAAGAAAATTCACCAGAGATTAAGATAATTTAATCATTTAATATTTTGGGACTTCGGGGGCTCTGAACCTTCAACACTTCAACACTTTGGAGCTCTGGCACTTTGAGGAACTGCGTTTTCTCTAGATTAAAATCTCTCATTCTGAAAATCTCCTGGAGTGACGTGGAAACATGTTGTCACAATCGAGGATGTGTCATAAAAATGAGAGTGACACGTCTCAACTAAAATAGCATAGATGACGTAACCAAAGTATCTGAAGTGAGTGCCATGTGTCATTTGAAATCAATTGGCAGGTTGCATATGACATGTTAGCTAAAAAAGAGTTTATTAGAAAGGGGCTCCGACACTTACACTTCGGGGATATGGACTTCGGCACTTTGGAGCTCCAAAACTTCATCACTTCAGGGAACTGTGTTTTATTTGGATTAAAATCTCCTGTAGTGATAATCTCTCAGAGTGATGTGGCAGTCACTTTGACAATTCGACGTTCGGGCATTTTTAGGATTGAAAAAATAAAAATCTTGGAAGCCCGAATGTTGAAGTCCCAGAGTAAAAATTCATATTTCTTTGTGGTTAAAACCTCTCGCAATTTTGAAACTCCGAATGTGCAAGAGCCATTGATCTTAATTGACTTTCAGATCTCGATCATCAAAATTTTTAATATGTTTGTTACTCACAACCTAAGCCCAAAATCCACTACTTTGGATTGGTGTGTCTTTCGTTTTTGAATGTTTCACATGCATATAAAGGACTTGGTCA
>SNQJ01S0046161.1:0-20842 GCA_010110895.2 Picea sitchensis | reverse complement strand
GACAAACTGTACTCGGCGGGATTACTAAAGAACTCAAAGTCGTGCAGAAAAGGGTATCTGATCACTAGACCAAAGATCAACCAGATACGTTAATAAATCAAGGAGAATATAGGCCATTGTCTTCACTAGATAAATCAACTACAGATGAAACCGGAAAATAGTTATCCACAAAAATCGGCAACCCCATTCAGAGTGTCACGTCGTTACAGTACACTAGATGAAACCCCAATACCGAGGTAATACTCATAGGATATATCACACCCATCTCTATTGAAGAGATACCTCCCTTCGATTTCTTTTTCAATAAGAAAATGAAAGTTGTGGTGAAGAAATAAATACACCAGAAAGAGGGTGCAACACTCAAAAAACACAGAGTACTATTGGATGGACAAATTTTGGAAGATGAAGATTTTTCTACAGAGGTAGCCGACTCTTTGGGATATTTTGCAACAACTAACCTATTCTCAGTCGATAACCTAAAATAAATACTGAAGCAAATAAATCAGATGATAAGTCAGTTTCAAAATCAAATAAGGAACGCAGAAAAGAATGTTAGAGAAGAAGTCAATAAAGGACTGGAACAGGCTAGAGCTAGTGATAAACAAGAAATCCAAATTCTCAAGTCCAGTCTTGACGAGATGAATAAGAATATGCAAGTGAGAGAAAGACAAAATATCCAGCAAGATGAGTTGATAAAACAATTGCAGGACAAGGTCAGTCCAGTGAGAAAATGGTTGTGGATATAGCACTATTTCAAGCTCAAGTGTTGGAGGTGCTAAAGAAACTAGAAATATCTCAACAAAGCCTTCTCTCTAAAGTAAAAATAGTCCAAAATAATTCTCAGGTGATGGATGAAGCATTAAGTAATATTGTTTTAAGAGAGAGAGAGGCCATCATTGCCCGAACTACCTTCCAAGAAGCGGTTATATCATCAGCAAAAGAAGGAAGAGCTATGACATCTGGGTTGTCTATTTCAGAGAAAACCAGAGGTGATATTATACTAAAGACTTGGGAGTCAAACATAGCCGAAGGTAGGAAAATGGCTAAGGAATTAAAAGAATATTGCGAAGAAGTTTTTTGTTCACTAAACAAAGAATTATTAGGCTTCGATAAAGAATATAGTTCTGGAACACTGGGTCAGATTAATATAGCCAAACATCAGCTTGACATTAAAACAAATATGGAAGAAGCACAAGCTGAAATATCATAGATAAAACAAGTTGATATTTCTCAAATAGATAGATGTCTAGTGAAGCCTAATCTACAACTGCAGTCTATTATTTTAGACGATAGACAGATAGAAGAGATATTGCCCCAACTAGAAAAGAAATTATACATTTTTTAAGCTAATAACTTAACAGGGTCTTCCGGGTTGGTAGCTGAATTTGTGGGCGGGTGCATCAAATGTATTGAGCAAGGAAAATGTAGTACCTCTAGAAACAAATGAATACAATCTATGTACATTATCTATTTTGGAGCTAGAAGACAAGAAAGGAAAACGTTCATGCCAACATAACGAGAAGATCAAGAAGATTGCAAATGAAGCATTTCAGTTTCCATATTTTGTAATTATAATTATTCTAAAGATAGAGGAATTCCAATCGTTTGAGGTTGATAACTTTTGTATAAATACATATTCGAAAGAATGAGCAAGGGGTTGCTTCTTGCCGGTTGTAATTGAGAAATCTCTCCTAATTGAGAATTAATACAAGTGTAGACCAGAGATTCCACATTTTGTCTATTTGAGTTATGTGTCCTTCTATCTTTCCATATTCCATCATATTTTTCATATATTTCCTTGATGAATGCCTAATCGCAATTTAGTACAACATCTTCTGTGGTTATATTTCATTCAGTTATCTGGTGACAAACAAATTTTCCTCCGTATTGGCTATTAAAAAATACAAGACCTGTGAGTAATTAGATTACTATATTTTATGCTTCACTAAAGGTTAAATTATCCATTTTCGTCTTCTGTAACAAAGTAATATTCATTTGTATTTGATGCCTTGGTTTGTCTAACAACTTTACGTTCTTCTATCATTACATCCAATATTTTCAAATTTAACTCAGACATGAAAATTGGCCTTTGAGTTGTTACACTATTAATTCAATTTAAGGAATTTTCTCACATACCTAAGATAGAAAAAGATAACATTAAAAACTTTCCTTATTTCTTGATGCCTAACATTGTGCTTTGAGCCTTAAGTGCAAAATCAAGAACAACATCTTTTTGACGTCATTGTTGGGGACGAAGAAACGAAGTGATTTTTCCCTGGGAGAACGACATTGGTAAGTTTCTCTCTTTGATAGTGAACAAAGATTGAATACATTATAAGGCTTAATTTTTATTTTTCACTTGGAGACTCCATAATTAATAAACTGGCATTCGATCGAAGGAATACTAGATTAAACCTTGATGATAAGCAGACCACGCCTGTTTCCAACCCTGAAAAAATATTAAAACTAAGGGGATACCTTAAGCAAACCATTGCATCCACCAAAAAAGTTTACCAACCTAAACCCACATAGTCTAATGGTAAGGTTCCACTTGAACCATTAAATCTGCAAGAAGTTTCCACCCAAATCCTTTTCGGAGAAACGTCAGCTGATATAATTGAAGCCGAAATCATAAACCCCAAATTGGTTTTACCCGAGATAAAGACTGAAACCGATTCAACTACCCATTTTGCTAATAATGGTAAAGGGATCATCTCGATACCTGATTCAATTGATATTCCATCAGTTCCCAAAGTAAAGATTCCAACTTCCCGAAGTATTGAAGAATGTATATTACACTCTGATTCGACTCTCGTTGGTTCTCCCATTTATATATCCTGCAAATTTGAAGAAACTAGTCCTCGTCTCTCGCTTCCCTACTTTCCAGTTTTTCTGTCTCCTGATGGTCAATTCCTGGAACCTCTTTCATGTCATCCTAAAGTAACTAAAAGGTCACTACACATCTTTGAAAACCCCCTCTACAATCTCCAAGTCTTATCCCCTAGATTACCAATGGTTGTTGTCGGTGGAGGTGGTGCCAGAGGTGGAAGAGGGAATGGTACAGGAGAAGGAGGAGGTGTTCAAGGGCCACCCCCACCTCCTAGGATCTTCACTAAAGTAGCTGCTAGATATGCTCCATTGGTCCTCCCAGTTCCCCTCCACGACTTACCCGAAAACTATATGAAAAATATGCTAAAGTTCACAGGAGAGGGATACCTAACCGCGACTGCACATATAAATTTATTTGATCAATTCG
Organism: Picea sitchensis; assembly: GCA_010110895.2. Taxonomy (NCBI): domain Eukaryota; kingdom Viridiplantae; phylum Streptophyta; class Pinopsida; order Pinales; family Pinaceae; genus Picea; species Picea sitchensis. The sequence continues at coordinate 17,586 of SNQJ01S0046161.1, read as the reverse complement.
TCAATATCCTCAGCCTCGAGGAAGAAGACATATATTCAAATCTCCTTGTTCAAACCTTCGAAGGACAGGTGAGAACCTGGTTCCAAGGAATTCCAGCAAATTCAATAGGATCATATGACGAGTTAGAAAGTGTCTTTCTCAGACAATGGGGAGAAAGAAAAGATCACCTTTATTATTTAACCGAGTTTGGAGCTTTAAGAAAGAAAAATTCAGAAACAGTTCTTGAATTCACACAAAGATTTAATAAATTATATAACAAGATCCCAGCTAAGCTTAAACCTTCCCAACTTGCAGCAAAAGTAACTTTCGTCGGGGATTTTGAGCCCGATTTTGCTCTATTATTGAGAGAAAGGAGAGTTGTTGACCTTACTAGAATGCAAGACAATGTTGTGGAGATTGAGTCAAATATGATGGCATCAGGAAAGTTAAAAACTAAAGTCAAAAAGGGAAATAAAGAGACTAGATGATTTAGAGAACAAGCAGGACACTCCGGATCTAGGAGATCCTCGAAAGATAAGATGCACGATATGGGAAAAATAATTAAAGAATTATCAAACAAAATTTTGAAGATGGAACTAGATCAATCTAAAGTAGATCAATTCTCTAGAAAAGATTTCAGGAGGAACCCTAACTCCCAAATACAACAAAGACCAATTAAAAATGAAGATCAAAAGATTCAAAGTCTCTTTAAAAATGAAAATGTTATAGGAGGAGATGACATACAAGAGTTAGAGGAGTTAGAGGAAGATATGAATAATCTTGGCGATGACTGCCAACAACCTCATCTGACGAGACAAGATTACGAAAGATCTTTAAACGCAGAATATAGGTCTAATAATGATGATAGCGTAAATATCACAGAATACTATGCTTATCAAGGAATCGTCGATAGTATAATGGTCGAGCTCCAACATAAGTATAATTTGAGGCCTAGAAATAGAAATATGACAACTACCTAACCGAAGAGAATCTTGTCGAGAGGGGAAGTGGATGAGGTAGCTCCCAAAGCTACTGAAAGACAGAACCTTAAAAGAAAACCCTCTCACACACAGTCTACCAAGACAAAAAACAGTAGAAACACCAGCTGCTAATACTAGAACAACGTAAATTCCTACAACTAAAATGCAGACTGTCAAAACAAAAATAGTTGAAACATAGACTGCGAAAGCAAAAACAGCTAAAACAAAAACAACACATACCAATAAAGAAGAAAGAAGGGAGATAGAGATCCAAACCAGAGAAACCGATAAAACCGTGGGAAATTTTAGTTTAGAAAGTGATATTAATAAGATCAAGATTCATGTACCTCTGGTCGAATTGGAAAAGAACCCTACATACAGAAAACAAATTGCCAAAATGAAAAAAAATTCAGATATTGAAAGTCAGGCCGACGTTATAAATTTAGAAGATGATAAACTGAATATAGTGTTTGGTCCACGTTTTGAAGGTGCTAGATATTTTGTCTCTCCTTTCTACATTACATTAACTATGCATGATCATCTTCTCCATAATTGCGTCTTGGATTCTGGAGCCTCCCACAAAGTGATGCCCAAATCTATTATGGATAGACTTGGTATGGAAATTACCAGACCATACGGAGATCTTTATTCTTTTGATTCAAGAAGAGTTAAATGTTTGGGTATGATTAAAGATTTACTGGTTAATCTTGCACAAATTCCTGTAAAAAGTGTTCTAGTGGATGTGGTTGTTGCTGATATCCCTCTGAATTATGGTACCCTGTTATCCAGGTATTGGGGTGCTAAGCTTGGAGGATCCCTTCAACTCGACATGACATATGCTACAATCCCGATCTTTGATGGACAGTCACCTGTACAGAGAAACAAGGCTAGCATATACAATACGTGATCCACTAAATCTAAATAATTACCATGTGTATGTCACAAATTAGGATTTAGGAAATTGTATACTATCGATTGATGATGATTTAGAAGAATGTATAGAAGAAAATTATACAGAAAAAGGAAAAATTGAAAAAACAAATGAAAATGTAAATAAGATTGGAGTTTGGAAAATGTATTTCAATGGTGCTTCATCATGTGAAGGAGCATGAGCCGAAGTGCTATTTGTGGAACCCGAGGATGAGTTTATTATTCCCTTCTCTTACAGATTACAGCGAGATATCGATTACACCAATAATGTATGTGAATAAGAAACCCTAGTCTTGGGATTAGAGGTTGCGAGGAAGATGAAAATTGAAAACATGATTGTTTACGGTGACGCGGAATTCATAGTAAAATAGATAAAGCAGTAGTACCAGGCTAAACACCCAAGGTTGAGATCCTATAGAAATTGTGCCTAGGATCTGATTGAGAATTTTTTCTCATTGTTTAATATCCACCACATCCACAGAGTTGAAAATCAACATGTGAATTCCTTGGCCAAAGCCACTGCGAAGTTTGTACTCCTACTGTCCTCAAACTAAAATATCATATAGAAATGAGGCACAGACCAACAATACCAAACAATATACAATATTGGCATGTATTAGAAGATGATGAGCAAATCAAATAATTCTTAGAAATGGTGGACGAATTTGTTGAAACTAATATTGATCAGGAAAATCAGAATGATCTTGTTTGGATTATGCAGGAAGGTGAAGATCCCCAAGATATTCGAAATAAGATCACAAATCACCACATGATTGTACTAAAAAATAATCAGATCCCTAACGGTCTGATCCCTCTGGAGAGATTATTCGATCGCGACGAAAATCCCTTAAAGTCTACTTTATAGCCTTAGTCTGAAGAGGTTGAAGACTATGATATAGGCACCAAGGAAACTCCTAAGCTGGTAAAAACATCTAAATACCTTCCCCCTGAAGTAAAAAGAAAATATGTCGAAATTCTCAAACAATACAAGGACATGTTTTCCTGGTCCTATGATGAATTAATAACTTATGATACCACTGTAATTGAACACAAGATTCCTCTAAAGCAGGGTGTTAAACCATTCAGGAAGAAGCTCAGATAGATAAATCCCATACTATTGCATGTAATAGAAAAGGAGGTAAAGAAACTCTTGGATGCTAAAATCATTTTTCGACTCAGATACTTCGAATGTGTAGCCAATCTAGTACCAGTAAGAAAGAAGAACGGTGAAATCAAATTGTGCGTAGATTTCAGAAATTTAAAAAATTCATCCCTCAAAGATAATTATCCATCACCTAAAATGGATCATGTATTGGAAAAAGTGGTCCGGGAAAATAGAATGTCCATGATTGATGGCTTTTCGGGCTATAATCAAATTGCATTCCACAAGGATGATAAAGAAAAAAACACATTCACCACCCCATGGGGTACCTTTATGTATGAAAAAATGTCATTTGGTTTGATGAACGCAGGTGCCACTTTCCAACGAGCTATGGACATCACCTTTGTCAGCGAAAGAGATAAGTTATTTGTCATTTATCTTGATGATCTAACTGTATTTTCTAAATCTGATGCAGAACACTTGGTACACCTCAAACAAACGTTTGTGAAATGTCGCAAATTCGGTTTGTCTTTAAACCCCAATAAATCTCACTTTGCAATGCAGGAAGGTAAAATCTTGGGCCATATAGTATATCGGGATGGAATTAAAATCGACCAGAAAAGGGTTGAAGCTATAGATACTATCAATATTCCTAGAAATAGAAAAGAGATTCAGTCATTTTTAGAAAAAAATATTTTTTTAAGAAGATTTATCCCAAATTTCACTGAAATCGTGAAATTGATTACATATATACTTAAGAAGGACAACAAGGTTAAATGGACGACTGAAGCCAAAGTGTCATTTGAGCACATCAAGAAGGTAATAGGTGAATCACTGGTGCTGGCAAGCCCAAATTATCTGAAAGAATTCTTAATTTTCTCATTCGCATCCGAGCACACAATTGTTGCAGTACTCCTTCAGAAGAACGAAGAAGGGTTCTAACAAACACTAGCTTTATTCAGTAAAATACTTAGAGACGCAGAGCTGAGATACGATATAATGGAAAAGAAGGCCTATGCAATGGTGAAGGCCCTAAAGGATTTAAAGACCTATGTACTACATTCTAAAATAATTGCATATGTACCCACCAGTTCTGTTAAATATATATTGGTTCAACCCGATAGTGATGAAACGAGGGGCTGATGGCTTGCTAAAATTCAAGAATTTGATCTCGAGGTGAAACCAACAAAGATCGTCAAAGGACATGGTTTAGCTAATTTACTAGCTGAATCTAATTTCAGAGCGCTTGGAATAAATAGTCTGCAAGAGTGCGAAGGATTTCTAGACATAAACAAATTCGATGATCAAATACCCCAACTCAAATCGAAGAGAAGTTCTCTTCTTTGGCTTGGTATAAAGATATAGTCTACTACCAACTCTAGAGTGCCCAGGCGATATGACTCCTTCTAAATATAGAACGTTAAAGTTGCATGTAGTAAAATATTGTATCATGGATAGCAAATTATATTGGAAGGATCCTCTAGGTTTTTTATTGAGTTGTTTGGTAGAATCCAAAACAGAGAGAGTGATAAACGAATTTCACGAAGGAGTGTGTGGAGGTCATCATGTATGGAGAGAAACGACCTATAAAATCCTCAGAGCAGGATATTATTGGCCTAAATTATTTACTGATGTGAATGCCAAAGTTAGAGCCTGCAATCCCTGCCAAATGTTTTCAGACAAGCAGAAGCTTCCTGCATTACCTTTGGTCCCAGTTAAAACAGAAGCCGCGTTTCAACAATGGGGGTTGGATTTTATCGGTGAAATCAATCCACACTCTAGCATGCAATAGAAGTGGATCTTAACTGCTACAGATTATTTCACCAAATGGGTAGAATCCATTCCGACCATAAATGCTACAGATTCGGTGGTGATAAACTTCTTGGATGCCCTCAGAAGATAGTTACAGATAATGTCCAGGCATTTAAATCTATGGCAATGGTCAGTTTTGCCAAAAATACAATATTTTACTCAGCCATTTGAAAACGTACTATCCTCAAGGAAATGGATTAGCTGAATCATCGAATAAAATCTTGATCACCATAATTAAGAAAGCATTGAACAAAAATAAGAAATCTTGGCATGTGCATTTGAAATATGCTTTGTGGGCGAATAGGATAGGTACCAAGAAATCGATCAGGACATCTCCTTTTCAAATGGTGTACGGGACTGAAGTGGTGCTACCCATAAACCTAGCTCTTCCTGTAATGAAACTCTGGAAAGATGAAAAGGAAGAGCCAAATCATGTCACCAAAAGAATAAATCAACTGATTGAAGTCCAGTGAAATAGGGTTGAAGTAGATGAAAAACTTCAAAAGTATCAGGATAACATGAAATCCCTGTTTGACCAAAAATCTAAAGATAGGGAATTCCTCCCTGGTGGCCTAGTTTTAAAGTGAGATGCTTGAAAGGAAGACGCTGAAAGCACGGCAAGTTCGACCATATCTGGTGCAGGCCTTTCAAAATCACATCTTCTGAAGGGAAAAAATCATTTTTGTTAGAAAACCTGGATGGTAAAATCCTTAACACCCCTATCAACGAGAATTACCTTAATCATTTTATGCAATGATCGGTTTCCAAACTCTCATTGTACATACCAGTTTATTTTCTTCATTTTTTCATAGTTTTTCATTTTTTCGGTAAGTTTTTACTTTCACTGTAAATAAAACCAGGTTAGTTGATTTCATAAAAACAAAAAATATAAAAACAAGTAACATACAGAGTTTAGTTTGTGTAAGTTCCTGACATATTTCATATTACTGTCATGCAGGATAATTGTTGATAGCCGAGAAATGAGAGACATTAGAAACTGACCTTCATGTATCAGAACATTGGCTCTCGCTCGAAACAGGTGACAAATAAATGATTTACTTGGGTGAAAATATAAGAGTGAATCTAAGGTATGAGCTTCTGCACAGTTTAAATTTCCAAAGGAATGCCATTTAGTATGACAGAGGTCTCATATGTAGAAATATTGTCACCCAATCTATAACCAGAGGAGGGAAAATTACATTTTAAGTTATCAAGAGTTTCCTCTGGATAAAATAAAAAGTGAAATAAAACTTCAAATAAAAAGTAAGCAATAAGAAGACCTTAAATAAAAAGTTTCCAGAATCAAGTATAAAATTTTCACGGGAGTAACCGTACTTATAACAAAACATTTGAAACTTCCATTCTTTTCCCCCTCTCGTTTTCAAGGTTGTATTTCCATGTGATTCTTGATATCATCACATGGTCTTCATAGGGGGAAAAGGGTCTCACCTTAACTTTGAAAACTCATAAACGAATTTTCAAAACGAGAATAGGTAAAAAATTCTTATTATTCCTCTAACTTCAACTGAACAAAAAAGTATGTCTAGGCTAATCCTAACTAACTTATCCCTTCTAACAGGTTTAAATTGATTTGTTTCTCTAAAAAAAAATTCCCTAGAAAATAAAAACTCCCCATGAGAATTTCCCTGTAGGTGAAGATGTTTTGAAGGTCAAAGGAGGATTAGTCCAAAGTAATCAAAGTGAGTTAACATGTCTATATTGTTAAATTATAAATAGATATCATCCCTGATATATTGTATACAAATTGATTGCCCCCACTTCATGTTTTAAAAATATAAGACAAATGGTGAAAGGAAATTCATAAAATGATTGCCCCCATCTGGTCCAATAGAGGTGATGAAAGGAAATTCATTAAATGATTTCCCTCATCTCTGTATTTAAATGCAAAATTAATAATTGAAGTGGTGAAAGGAAATTCAATGTGGGAAATTAGACAACTTCACCGGGGTACTGAACACGCTCGTTGGCAGTGAAGCAATGTCTATGATATCTGCAAGGTTGTTATACATGAATTATAATGTTCTCTGGTAACTAGTTTTTTTTTACTAGATCTATATCCTAAGATAACATGGGACCCCCTAATTAAAAACATTGAAATTACTTTACCTTGATGCGGACAAAATCGAATAAAGCCTGGTAGAATGATAAAGGTTTTTTTTATTATCTTAATCAAATCTAAAGTCAATTTTAAGAAAAGGAAGCTATTGATAATCCTAAACTCGAGATCAATGGATGATTAAGTTTTGAAAGTTTTCATAGATAAGATGAAATCTTAAGTTTTTTTGTGTGCCCTCTTTCAGAATTTTTTCACAAAAATGCAATAAAGATTCCATTTACCCAATAAAGTCACTTGGTCTATTGTTCTTCTCGTCCCGCAAGGAGATGAGATCCCTAGACCGAGCCTATGTTGAAACATATATTTTTTCTAAACTTTAGACTTAAATAAGTTTAATTCTTGTTTAAATAAAGAAAAACATGCACTTGGATATCACCATTGATGGGGTCTTCCATTTAATACAACGTTCCTAGATTATTTAAAGTTATGGAGCCTCCCACTAGTTGGAAGGTCAAAGCACTAAAGACAATCTTCAAAATATCGGGTCTCAGGGTTTCGCAGACCTAATAGTCCAACATGTAATGAATCTCAATGTCCCGACATGTGAAATCGTGAAACTGTGATAAAGTTTTTAAGCCATGTTAATTAAAGCATTGAAAATGATTAATACAAATTAATGACATTGTGAATTCACAATTCGGGGATCCATGCCTCGAGCGATCACCAATGTCCCGATATACGAAATCGCGAAACCAACTTAAATTAAAACAGGTTAATTAAACAATTAATAATGATTAACGATAATTAAATATCACAGTTTTGCATTTCAAGAATCCTGTCTTGAAAGACAACATGAAACCTCGATACCCGAAGTCACGAAACCCTTAACTAATAACAATTAATTAAAAGATTAAACTCAATGAATATTAATTGATCAACTCGCGATTCGGGGAACATAACTTAAACGAAATAAGATCGCTTGGGACTCCAAACCCCTAAATGGATTAAGGATTAAGCATGATTAATTGACAGGATAAATCTTGATTTATTAACACCTTAAAAAGTCTTATCTCCTGTAAAATTTATGTTGGTTTGAAATGCGGGTAAATTCAAATGATCTCTATGCTTTTCTCAGGTCACGAAATATCGACCATTAATGACATTAATGGTTGATTTAGGGAAATGATTTCAAATAAGATCCTCTTTTATCACCCAAATCTTTTGAATAAAGGAATTAAATGTGTTGTCTTAAAAGGTCTACACAGATTGATATGCTTAAGGCGAAGAAGATTTTTTTTCATTTTCTAAATTACATTCTCATTTTCACAGAGCTTGCCTAACGAGGTACTTGGTCCTGTGTGTTTTCTGTGACAAATAGTAGGTTTTATTTTTAGAACTACTACCATGCCACCATGAAAAGCAGCTAAAGAGACTAGTGGCAGTTCAATCCAGAGTTCATAGGTTATCTCTGATACCTCACCCAGAAATATAAACGCAGTTAAAACCTAGACAAACGTATTCAACATCCTACAGTACGAGCTGATAAAATTCCCTGATGATTCAAGTGACAACGAAAATGAATACTTATCTATCAAATACAAGACTATTTCTTAGGCAGATATGAATAAGGTAGAAATAAGACCGAGTCTTTTACCCTACAATGACATGATTAAATGGGAACTAGATCATGTGGATGTCCCAACTAGAATTATTTTTAACTCTCAGAAGGTGGTTGTTGGTTCATTTCGGCCGAAACACATACACGTGATGTATAAGCTGCCTTCAACATCAAACTTCACTTATAATACCATTTTTCTAAAGAATTTAAGCAAGAAGGAGTGTGATCAATATGGGAAAAATATTTTGGATTTGATCAAGGATTGGTGCTCACGCCCCGAAAAGTTCAGAGCTGATTCTCATGGAATATACTCAATCTCATCATTGCAACCACATTTCATGTATATAGCCATGATGACGTGCATACTTTATGGAAAAGAGAACACACTCCATTTCTTTCTACCATGGGTACCCATTATACACATGGTGGCGGAAGGTTATTCTTTTGACTGGGCCAAGATATTGTTGGACAGTCTGGCCAATGAAATTACAGAATACCAGGAAAAGAAAACCAAGGGGCAATCAACTTCATTTTTTATGTCAGCTTATATTATGGACGCCATCTATTTCATGACACCTTTCCCGCTAATGGGATGGAGCTGGACTCCAGATAGCGCAGAACCAATTCATATTTATCATTCAAAACTATAGGAAGACAAAGAGAAAGATTTATTTTATGAAATCTATAATTGGTTAGTGGTGTTGATTCACATTGTTATTTTTGTTCACCCACCTCCTAGAATTTCAGATACAATTGTGTCTAGCTTGGATAAAGTGACAGACTGGTATATTGAGGAGCGCTTATCTTACATCAAAGTGTTCGATTGTTTAGTTCCCCCATACGCTTTACCACATTTTTTACCAGACCGACTGGTGTGCCGCGAGGTCGCACGAAAAACTGTACTTGGGGAGATTAGCAAATAACTCAAAGTCGTGCAGAAAAAGGTATGGTCATCTTTTCCCTTACAGATTGGTGTATTTTCTTTATTGGATTTTGGCCACTCCAAAGTGGAAGCTGCGACATTAGAAGAAATAAAACTAGTTAACATTGAATTTAAGAAGCATGACCCACAGAAGGTTGTGGGTAACCATATGACCAATTGTAATATTAAAAAGTATGAACATGAAGAATCTTCTCAAGATGAAGTGTTTTGAGGGGTGAGATCTTACCAAGAAGTTCTGAGTTGAGTTAGAGCCCTATCACCAGACAAAATGGTTGATTTTTACAACTTCCAAAAACACCAAAGGAGTAGTCTTTCGAAAGTATTACAAGCGGAAAACCCAATGTCTCTTGCTACATATAAAACATAGACCCGAAATCTAGAAGTCGGAAGCTCTAGCAAACAAGAAGCCCCAGAAAAATCAGAAAATTCTAAGATCTCGACTCAGAAAAAGGATATCTTGGCGAAAAAGGTATTTGATGACCAGACCAAATATCAACCAGAGACGTTAATAAAGTGAAGAGAAGGTAGGCCATTGTATTCACCAAATAAATCCATTATAGATGGAATTGGAAAACAGTTATCCACAAAAATAGGCAACCCCATTCAGAGTGTCACGTTGTTACAATCCACTATAGGAAACCCCAATACTGAGGTAATACTCATAGGATATCTCACACCCATCTCTATTAAAGAGATACCTCCATCTGATTTATTTTTCAGTAAGAAAAGGAAAGTTGTGGTGAAGAAAGAAATGCACCAGAAAGAGGGTGCAATGGTCAAAAAACATAGAGTATTATTGGATGGACAAAGTTTGGAAGATGAATATTTTGCTACAGAGGTAGCCATATCTTTGGGAGCTTTTGCAACAGCTAACCTATTTTCAGTTGATAACCTAAAAGAAAGACTGAAGCAGAGAAATCAGATGATAAGTCAGTTGCAAAATCAAATAAGGAATGCAGAAAAGAATGTTAGAGAAGAAGTCAATAAACGACTGGAACAGGCTAGAGCTAGTGATAAATAAGAAATCCAAATGCTCAAGTCCAGTCTTGACGAGATGCATAAGAAGATGCAAGTGAGTGAAAGAAAAAATATCCAGCAAGATGAGTTGATAAAACAATTGCAAGACAAGGTCAGTGCCAGTGAGAAAATGGTTTTGGATATAACATTGTTTCAAGCTCAAGCGTTGGAGGTGCTAAAGAAACTAGAAATAGCTCAAAAAAKCCTGCTCTCTAAAGTAAAAATCATCCAAAATAATTCTCAGGTGATGGATTAAGCATTAAGTAATATTGTTTTAAGAGAGAGAGAGGCCATCGTTGCCCGAACTACCTTTCAAGAAGCGGTTATATCATGAGCAAAATAAGGAAGAGCTATGACATCTTGGTTGTCTATTTCAGAGAAAACCAGAGATGATATTATAATAAAGACTTGGGAGTCAAACATAGACGAAGGTAGGAAAATGGCTAAGGAATTGAAATAATCTTGCGAATAAGTTTTTTGTTCACTTAGCAAAGAATTATTAGGCTTCGATAAAGAAGATAGTTCTAGAACACCGGGTCGGATTAATATAGCCAAACATTAGTTTGACATTAAAACAAATATGGAAGAAGCACAAGTTGAAATATCACAGATAAAACAGGTTGATATTGCTCAAATATATAGATGGCTAGTGAAGCCTAATCTACAACTGCAGTCTATTATTTCAGAGGATAGACGGATAGAAGAGAGATTGCCTTAGTTGGAAAAGAATTTATACATTTTTGAGGTTAATAACTTAACAGGGTCTTCTGGGTTGGTAGTCGAATTTGTGGGCAGGTGCATCAAATGTATTGAGCAGGGAAAAGGTAGTACCTCTGGAAACAAATGAATACAATCTGTGTACATTATCTATTTTGGAGCTAGAAGACAGGAAAGGAAAATGTTCATGCCAACATAATGAGAAGATCAAGAAGATTGCAAATGAAGCGTTTCAGTTTCCATATTTTGTTATTTTAATTGTTCTGAAGATAGAGGAATTCCAACTATTTGAGGTTGAGAACTTTTGTATAAATACATATTCGAAAGAATGAGAAAGGGGTTGCTTCTTGCCGGTTGTAATGGAGAAATCGCTCCTCATTGAGAATTAATACAAGTGTAGACCAGAGATTCCACATTTCGTCTATTTGAGTTATGTGTTGTTCTGTATTTCCATATTCCATCATCTTTTTCATATAGTTCCTTGATGAATTCCTAATCGCAATTTAGTACAACATCTATTCTGGTTAAATTTCATTCAGTTATCTGGTGACAAACAGATTTACCTATGTATTGGCTATTAGCAAATACAAGACCTGTGAATAATTAGATTACTATATTTTATGCTTCATTAAAGGTCACATTATCCATTTTCTTCTTCTGTAACAAAGTAATATTCTTCTTTATTTGATGCCTTTCTTTGTCTAACTGCTTTATGTTCTTCTCTCATTACATCCAATATTTTTAAATTTAACTCGGACACGAAAAAGAACCTCTGAGCTCTTACACTATTAATTCAATTTAAGGAATTTTCTCACATACATGAGATAGAAAAAGAAAACATTAAAAACTTTCATCATTTCCTTATGCCTGACATTGTGCTTTGAGCCTTAAGTGCAAACTCAGGAACAACATATGGTTTCATTTTTTAATGAGATTGAAATCAGAAAACCATGCTCAAAGAGAGGTTATAAGAAGAGGTTATAAGCATGGGGGGCAATGCTTATAACCTCTATTTCATTTTTTAACGAGGTTTCCACGGGGAGGCAAAAACTATCCTCATGACCTCTGTTTCATTTTTTAACAAGGTTTCCCCAGAGATGAAAAAACTATCCTCGTAGCTGGTTTCATTTTTTAACAAGTTTGAAATTAGAAAACCATGATCAAAATCCTCTTCTTGATCATGGCTTCCAAGAGGACAATGCTCTAGATGGACACCATGTCAAGGGATAAAACTCAGTCATGGATTCCAAGAGATCTTCACTTGATGGAATAAACACACTCTAGAAGGAACACATGTCAAGTGCCACGACAGGGGTAAGGAGATCACGCTCTAAAAGTGTTATCGAAGAGATCACCATGTCAACTACCGGATCCAAGTCATAAGAGACTAAGCTTACAGTGAGAGTCTCATCTTCATCGACAACTAAAGGCATGGGAGACAATGCCACATAATTGACATGTGGTGGGGGCGATACCGTCTGCATATAAGAACCATTTATGGAGGTCATTGAGTTGATGGTCAAGTCAGGGCCAACGAATGAAAGTTGATCAATAGTTGCAATTCTTCCATCGTGAAGGAAATATATCACATGAAAAAGAGTGGACATGATAGATTTCATGGCATAGACATAATATCGCCCAAGGAGTAAATCAAAATCCAAGGGATCGTGGACTACCATGACATCAATAAAGACAATTTTCTCTCCCAAAGTTACGGGAAACTGAGGAAGGGTCCCTAAAGGTTGACTGGTTCTTCTATTAAAATCTAACAGATTCTGCATAACCGATACAAGTTGAGGACAACCTAAATCTTGCCAAGCAATAAAGGAAAAAATACTAACAGACACACCTTCATCTATCAGCATCTGACGACCGTCTCGACCACAAACTTGTACTGTAATATTAAAAGGAATGTGAGAGGGAAGACGAGGTCCAATTATCACACCCAAATCAAAAAGGATGGCCTCATTACTTAGAGTGGGTTCCATGGGAGAAGGAGGAATTCTGCCCAACATGGTAGTATTTATATCAACAAGAAAAATATGAGAAGTATCAGCTTTACCCTCTAGAGGGAGAGTAGGATTGATCGATGATGAGATCAGATCGACCACTTGGGTTTCATTCTCCAAGGGGAGAATGGGGTCGACGGATGGAAACAGATCGGCCGCTTGGGTTTCACTCTCTAATGAGAGAGTGGGATCGACCACTATGTGAACTGGTTCAAATAAGGACGTGACCAGATTGACTACCTGATCAACCGGACTGATCGATGAAGGAATTAGATTGATCATTCCATCAACTACAGCTGGATCGAGAGTAAGCTTGCGATAAGCAACTGGAATTTGAGGTTGGGAAACATTCATGTCTTCCAGTAATTTCGAGGCTCCGTCCATATGAGGGCAAAGGTGAGTTTTATGACTCGCTCCACATAACATACATGGGAACTTGACTCTACTTTTCTCCTTCCCAACAATATCTTGACTAGTTAACGGGAGGTCATCAACATGTTGTTCAGAGGCTGACGACATGGGTTGGCGAGGGTGCGTAGACCATGCTTCTATAACCTTGGATAGACCAGGGAAATCCTTATGAATATGGATACCCTTACAAAGCCTGCAAGGGTCCTTGGGCTTATGGGTTTTTTGGGTGATCTTGGCATCATCAACACTCACAAAATGATTATTAGTAACTAGTTGTTTTCCAACATGTATGGAAATGGTTGGAAGTTTGGACCCTTTCTTATTTTTCTTCTTCTTAATATTCCTTTTCTTCTTCTTCTTATCCACCTAGTTACTAGCTTCAAAGCTTTCACTCGGCGAAGAAGATGAAATGGAAGAAGACCTTGCAAGTGGAGAATGTGAATAAGATCTTACCAGTGAATATGGTGAAGGATCAGCATGAGGTTGATGTTCTTGGGGGAAGTGATTACAACCAAAGAACTTGTTGCATTCAATATTACCTGAGTGGAAAATAACCATACTAGTAACCCAATTGTGAGACCTGGAAGGATAAAAGTAGCGATGTAAGGAGGACCAACATTTTCGTAAGAAGGAAAAACAAAAGGTTCCCCCAGAGCAGGGGTTGCTTCATTGGTCATTCTGGGAAATGATGCCATTAAACACAGATCCAACCTAGAGTATTCTAAGGAAAATAAGAAACACATGCTAAAAGTCTAGGAAGCAAGCAAACAAACAAAACCTTCTCACAATGAACGCACTAGCTGATGATGAAATCCAACGTCGTGAGAACAATGTAGGAAGGGGTTGAGATAGAGTGGGTAGAAAAGTTATGTTGACGACCTGCTTAATGGACTTACACCTTGGTGCAAGCTCCAATACATAATCATGGGTATACCCTCCAAGGATCCTAAGTGAGTTTGGCCAACGTCGATTCTAGGTACCATGAAGACTTGCCCCTCCATAGTCACCTTGTGTATTACCCTAAAGGGAAAGGCCACTAAGGTTACCAAATACAACAATGATGCTTGTGGAAACATTCAACAGTCTGATACACGTGCAAGGGCAGGGTAACTGAGCCCGAAATCGACTTGATAAGACCCGCACAGGTTTTTTTTCTCAAGTGACCCCTAATAATACGTGCAACCACTACACCAAGAACAACAAAACAGGGTTAGTCACTCTGTCAGTCTCAATGCGAACTCATGATTGACCCTTGTGTTAGAAGGGCTTCCCAGGACAAAATGTAATAAGAGGATTTACCTCTTCCTAGCACACAATTCTATGTTTGTTTGATAGCTTTGGAAAGTTATCTTTCACACCTATTCCAAATCCCTACACCCTAAGCTAATGTAGGTTTGCTACCAGAAAATATAAAAATGTCTAATCAATTTTTATAAGCACTTTATTTTAGGGTTGTTGTTTACTCAAGAGGAAAATGGCATGGAATAAATGATCTTTTGACCGACTCTAAACAATGCAAAGAAATGAGAATGCAAATATTTCACTTCAATGAAATCTATATTACAAGGAGAAAACATCTATCATTCCCAGATGTATGATGTCCCAAGATTTTATTAAACTCATAAATATCAAGATCTTCAAGAAATGAACCAAAGATACTTTACACCAATAATTCAAGGCCAAAAATGCCAAAAACCATGCAATTTCGTTACTTCAAATGCAAAGTTGCCCCCAATCTAATGCAAAGCAAGAAATAAAAAAAAATTGTTTCAAAAATACATAAATAAAATAGAAAATATCTATAAAACAAAACAACCCAAACAAATTTTCTCTTTTAACATGAATTATTCATAAAAAAAATAAGTGTTCTTTCACTAAACAATTCTAAAGAAAAAACAATGCTTGGTAACTGAAAGACACTCAAAGCAAGAGATCAAATCTTTCAAAAGAAAACAAGCTAAAACACAGAAAATATGGCTAAAAGAAGATTCAAGGATGTCAAGAAGACTGTAAACAGACCATAATCAAACCCAAAAATTCACCCGAAAACCATATCTTAGATCTGGGCAGGGAAAACCATCAAAAACTAAAAAAAAATCACAATTGTTTCATTTTTTAATGAGCTTGAAATCAGAAAACTATGGCAATGCTTATAGCCTCTGGACTCCATCTTGAAGTTAAGCCGCTAGCTTCTTAAGTTGGGGGCTAAGTACCAACCATCCCTGGATAATGCATTGGGAAGCCTCAAGCATAGTTTTATCTGGTTCAAGCTTGTGTAAAAATGAAACCATCTATCTCAAGCATAGTTTTCTCTGGTTCAAGCTTGTATAAAAATGAAACCACCTATATCAAGCATAGTTTTCTCTAGTTCAATCTTGTGTAAAAATGAAACCAAGTCCAAGCATAGTTTTGGCTATTTTTAAGCTTGTGTAAATATAAAATTTATCCCAAGCATAGTTTTTTTTTGTTTTAAGCTTGCGTAAAAATAAAATTTATCCCGAGCAAAGTCTTTATTCTTTCTCGCGCTCATAAAAATATGAGAATGTAATCGAGCAGATTTTTATCACTTTTTCGGACTCGTAATGTAAATACGAAAAAAGGAACCCCCCTGGAGCCCTCTTTAATCTCTTTTCAAACTCCCTAAACATGAAAAGATAGTCGAGTGACCTTGTTAAGCTCGTTAAAAAATAAAATAGATCCCCCCCCTCTTTGATTGAGTCAAGTACTTCGTTACGTATAGTATTTGAAGATTCATTCCATCCTCTTGTGGTGTTGGGAGAAATAAATCTTGGGTGGAAATTCTTACAGCCTATGGACTCCATGCTGAAGTTAATCCACTAGCTTCTTAAGCTGGGGGCTAAGTACCAACCATCCTTTGATAATGCGTTGGGAAGCCTCAAGAATAGTTTTCTCCGGTTCAAGCTTGTGTAAAAATGAAACCACCTACCTCAAGCATAGTTTTCTTTGGTTCGAGCTTGTTTAAAAATGAAACCACCTATCTCAAGCATAGTTTCCTTTAGTTCAAGCTTGTGTAAAAATGAAACTAGGTCCAAGAATAGTTTTAGCTAGTTTTAAGCTTGTGTAAAAATAAAATTTATCCCAAGCATAGTTTTGTTTTGTTTTAAACTTGCGTAAAAATAAAAATTATCCCCAATATGGTTGCCAATTTTGTTATCAGACAAATCGGTAAGTGCACACAAACGGATCTCCCTAGTTTCACCTGGAAACTAGAACAAAACAAGACAAAATATAAATCTTTCCCTAAGTTTTAATTATCAAGCATATTGACTAACAAAATATAAATGACATACCATTTAAATGTCATTTTTCCTCGCTAGTGTCATCATTTCTCTCTTCCAATTCTTATGGGATACTGAATCTGTAAAAAGACACAAGCCAACGAAGTGAAAGAAACAACGTATACTCAACAAAACCTATGTATGTGATCAAGGAGCCATACAATAAAATAAGGACAATTTTATGGGAAAGAAATATATTATTGTATTAGAAATATGAAAAGGAGAATACAACCGATGCCTTGATGTTGTAAGGCCCCTTCCAACAATTATTTACTTCCCACACACTTCTGCTCCACTGATTCTGAGACTGTAGATTTGAAATTCACTCACAATCTATCTTGACAAAGAAAATATCATAGCCAACATAGGACCAAACTCTTGAATAGACTAATATCTCATTAGTTGAATATCTGTAACTAAGTTCAATTTCCAAAAATTCTCTAACCATTCAAAATCTCACACCCTAATCTAACTTTCCCCATGAGAACTCCCCTCCTTTTATAATATGAAAAGGATAGGGTGAGGAGGTTAGGATTATCCCATGAGATCAAAGATATGAATCAGATCCAAACTGATTGGAAGCCACCTCACCCTTGAAGCTTCTATTCTAGAAGCATCTAGAAGCTTCTCTTTTTCCTTTGTATGGAAAATCGTCGCTGTTAGGACCACACAATGTACCTTTTTGCCTATAC
>SNQJ01S0046160.1:103306-113749 GCA_010110895.2 Picea sitchensis | reverse complement strand
ATGAGGATGATGGACGATATCCTGTGACCATTCACCAATACTTTTGTAGTGGTGTATCTAGATGACATACTAATTTACATCAAGACATGGGTTGAACACTTGCAGTATATTCAGCAGGTTATGCACACCCTACAGCAGCACAAGCTATACGCCAACTTGGAAAAATGATCCTTCGTCATGGACATGGTCCATTACCTAGGATACATCATTGATCAGCATGGCATACATGTGGATCCATTCAAGATCCAAGTCATCCGTGACTGGACAGCCCCAACAACACTCACTGATCTTCGGAGCTTCTTGGGCCTTGCCAATTTCTACCACAGGTTCGTGTTGGGATTCTCCCATATTGCATGGGCCCTCAACCAAATAAATAGGGGTGGTGGTAAGAAAAATTTTGTGTGGGGCCAGTCCCAACAACAATCATTCGATGATTTGAAGTAGTGCTTGTGCTCAGACCCAGTACTTTCACTACCAGACCTGCAACATCCCTTTGAAATTGAGACAGATGCTTCAGACTATGTTGTGAGCGTCGTTCTCACTCAGCACGACCACCCCATGGCCTATCATAGTGAGACACTGTCAGATACTGTCCGTAAGTACCCTACTTACGACAAGGAAATGTACTCAATTGTAAAAGCCTACCTCCAGTGGATACATTACATTCTTTGGAAGGAGGCAATCATCCACACTGATCATAATCCACTGCAGTTCATGTAGACACAGGGAAAATTGAAGAATGACCACCATCAAAAGTGGTCCACATACTTGCAACAATTCCACCTCAACATCAAGTATAAAACATGAAGCACCAATCGCGTCGCTGATTTCCTCAACAGACCCCCAGTCACGACACTCACAATGGTGCTAGAATCTTGCGGCCATGAGACATCTGGATGGCCCCAACTCTATGAGACAGACCCTGACTTCGCCACCACCTACCAAGTGTTGGGTGCAAACACAGTTGTCCATAATTTGCATCTTCAGGATGGGTTGTTGTGTTGTCTGGGCCATATTTGTGTTCCATCAAGTGAGTGAGTGAAGTTGATCTGGGAATCCCACTACAGTCGGTTGGCAGGACACTTCGACACTGAAAAGACAGTGGCGATGCTACAGAAACACTTCTACTGGATGAAACTTTGACAGGAGGTCAACAAGTATATCAGGTCCTGCATTGCCTATGTTATTACCAAACCAACCACTAAGAAACAGGGCATGTACACCCCTCTTCCTACTCTTGACAGGCCATGGGAATCCATCTCAATGTACTACATGTCGGGCCTCCCGTCCACCAAGTGGGGCAATGACTGTGTTTTTGTGGTTGTTGATCGCTTTTCTAATATGGCGATTATGGTTGCCTGCAAGAAGAGCATCACAACAGAGGCCACTACCAACCTCTTCTTTGAACGAGTCTGGGTACATTTTGGAATCCCAGAAACCATTGTCTCAAATTGGGATAGTCGATTTCTCATCACATTCTGGTCGAGCCTCTGGCCACTGCTGGACACCAAGCTCACCAAATCCATGACCTTCCACCCCTAGACAGATGGCCAAACCGAGGTTGTAAATCAAATTATTGTGCATATCCTTTGCATGTATAATTCAAAGAACCCTCACACATGGGATGAGAGCCTTCCCTATGTCCATCATAGCTACAACCGAGCTTTGCATAGCTCAATTGGCCACAGCCCCTTTCAGGTGGGATTGGGATTCCAACCATTGGGTCCCATAGATGTTGCACTTCCCCTTGCGGTCACCCCGACCGACCCATATCCTACTCCAACTGAAGCTGACAAAGCCACCCAGTTCATTGAGTGGATCCATCACATCTTCCAACAGGTTCAAGATATCCTACAGAAGTCCAATGACAAGTGCAAACAATGCCATGATCAACATCAGGTGCCACATAAGTTTCAAGTGGGCGACAAAGTAAGGTTGCACTTGCAGAAAGAACGCCTTACATGACCCCATCGGAAGCTTCTTCCACTCCGTTATGGGCCATACACTATCACCAAGGCCATGGGGGACAATGATTTTGAGCTCAACATTCCTCCCTTCCTTGGCCTGCACCCAGTGTTCAACATGGATCTCCTTCGCCCTTATTTCCCACCATTATTAGACACCTCAAAAGTAGCAGAACAATTGACACCAACAAAGATAAACCTTGATTGCATACAACATGCATCCAATGATCATATTTTTGACACACAGATCAAGGGCACTTGAGAACAAAGGATCCAACTTTATCGAGTCGTCAAAGCAGGGCAGCTCCTGCACTAAGGCAAGTGGCTCACCCGGGGCCAAATTCAGTAGAAATTTCCTCATCTGATGGGGGACCTCAACGCAATGGAAACCATTTCTTCCTAAGGATGGAGGATTGACCCAAATGGATATCGGTGGCCACCCAACTTTTCCAACTGGCTCAAAACAATTTTCTGACAATTTTGGCAATTTACTACTTTTAGCAGTTTTAACTTCCGAGGCCATTTTGAGGGCCTAAATGAAGGTTTTTTGGGATCAAGCTCATCAATAATGGCCAAAGGCATGATTTATCCCCCAAAATGAATCTCCTCGCCGATACCTTTCCAATGGGCTATCACACACCTAAAATGGAGATCGTATGCAAAAGTTACAACCCAGGGAAGTTGATGTACTAACTTACCCAAACGGGGCCCACATAACTTTTGGCGCTTCATCTCCTAGGGTTAGGTTTTTGGATGTCTAGTTTTTCTGGCATTCTTCATCTCCTTCATCTAACTTTTGGCGCTTCATCTCCTTCAGAGCCTCATTGTAATCTTCTTCTTGCGAATGCGCGCAGTTGTCACATCTCTTCTCAGAGATAAGCCGCCACCATTCCAGCAAGCTTGTTTCCGCTGCATTTTACAATTTCAGTGTATTTCATTATTGAATAGAAAACCGGTTTTACTGTATCTCTGTTATTTTTTTTTAAGCACCTATTAATAATCTGTATTCATTTTGTTCCGCTCATAAAATCTACATCTTGCATGGGCATAACAATGGGTTTCTCTAGCCACTTGCTTATAAATGAAATTGTGGGTGTTTCCACTTTCAATCAAAACAATCACTTTTCAGTTGTTTATGTAACCTATCAATTTCAAGGTTTGAGGGGAAAAAACTGTAGATAAAGCATGGAGGGAAATTAGGGGTTCCTCTGAGGAGATTCTAGGGTTGGTTCCTCTTGAGGAGGAGAGGTGGTGTCTGCATAATTGATCTTCCATTGGAGGGGCACACTTCTATTTGAAATTATTTATGTTCTTTACATTTATGTCCAACTAAATATCTTTCATCACAATTATAACAAAGTTTGAGGCATTAGCATTCTATCATTTATGTTGGGCACAACCCGTGGAATTTCAAGGGTTCAGAAGGCAAGGGGGTTGTTATAGGGGTAAAAAAGGAACAGGTGAAGGGAATGAAAGAGGATATTTTGGTTTGCGCATTTATCATTGTCTGCACTTCTCTTGCTCGCTAGGAGGCCTCCAACCAATTAGCTAAGTGCTACATAATAACTTACATTCTAATATATTTCTTAAGACTATAAGTTTTAAACCTTTGAAGTGAAATAATGCATATAGATTATTAAGAAAAATAAAAAGAAGAACAATGACACACACATAGTACACAAAGATTTACCCTAAAAACCCTTAACCAATAAAACCAACAAACCTTAGAGCCATACCTCTATATTCTTCATCATATTAAGTTGACTATACATAATACAATATTTAGGTATTCTACATCATCCAAAAACCCAATCCATTAACTTGAATTATATTACAACCCTAATCCCTTAATCAAGATTAGATTATAATGGGACAAAAAATCATTGGCCGAAAAACACAAAACAAGCTTGGGTTTTATAAGATCAACAATTTGAGGAAACAATTCCCATTGCTTCTCTACACCAATAGAACGTCTCAATACTAATAAACTTTGTTAATGAGTCAAAATGTTTTTTCAAAGTGTCAACCTTCACCAACAAAACCTTCTTGTCTTCAACAATGTCTCTCACAAAGTGGTATTGAACATCAATATTGTTCATTTCAAGATGACAAGTAGGGTTCTTTGCCATAAATATTTCACTCTAAATGTCATAATATATCCTTACAACTTGTTGTAAAAACCCAATACTTGAAGACAATTTATGTAACTATATAGCTTCCTTACTTTCATGGGTGGTTTTCATGTATTTAGCTTCTATAGTTGAGAGTGAAACCACAATCTGTCTCTTGCTCATCCAACTATTTCTCCTCTAACTAGGTTAAACACATAAACACTTGTAAATATTCTATGATGAAAATCTCCAGCATAGTCCATGTCAACAGATCCATATACATCTAACACTTTGTCTAGTCTAGGTCTTCCTTGGTAGAAAATTCGTAATATGTAGTGCCACACAAATAGTTGAAAACCCTCTTTACATCTATCCAATGCTCCTTCACTAGTTTGAATGTAACATCCTTATTTCCCCCAGCTTGTAATTATTCATGATTAAATATTTCCATGCCATGGCATGCAAACAATGTAAATGTATTATTTTGTAATTGTAACTACCAACTAACTTATTGTGAGATGAAACCTTAAAGTATTGGCCATGATAACACTAGAGGAATGAGTGAGGAATCCAAGAGAGGGGGATCATTGTGCTGAAATAACCCAAACCTCATTGTTGAGATATTATTTTGAAAATATTCAGTCTATTTCCTTAGCCACAATTCCAAGGAAAAATCAATTAATGAGAAGGGGTGGTAGTTGAACAAATAACCACCCCCATAAATATAAGTATGGGAAATTTGGCTAGGACAATAGAAGATGCCAACCAAGGGTAAGACATAGTATGAATTATGCACCCATTTTGACCCCACGGGTTCTTTTATAGCACAAGTTGTAGGTTGGGAAAATCCCAACCCAACCACAAAAGCAAGTGCTACAACTTGGGAATACTACACCCATTGTCACCTCGATGTAGGTCTCGCACTTCAAGGGTGACTATCTCACTCTAGGGAGGTGATCTCGGTGACCCTACGAGGAATGAGATGGAGATGGGAAGAGATGGAAGTGGAGTCCCTAGAGGTCAAGTCTAAGTGGAGTGAGATGTGGGAAGAGATTCCTTGTACGTCAAGTGGTTGTTTCCCCAAAGGTATAACACTTCTCTAGATTATTGTACTTGCCCGAGACACAAGAAAATCCAACTAGCAATGATATAGGTTAGTATGGATCAGAAATTTAAGCTTTATGTCCCTAATTTTCAGCAGTAGATGACAATTTATATCAACAAATAAACCATTCTAAATCAGCATGTAAATCATAATATCGTTCATCAATATTATCAATGAGTTAGGCAATCAATTGTAAATGAAATATGGCACTTTGAGGCTGAATAAAGCAAGTTGTTATAACATGTATATTTTTGCAAAAAATTGCAGCCTTATAGTTGTATCTTTTAGTCACTTATATCATAAAATTACACCATCACAATATGCCAACAATCAGCCCAAAATATGTGCCCTAGTTAGTAGAGTAAATGAGCAAAATTTAGCAGCTAGTCTAGGGTTCGTTTAGGAGTTATAGTTAGTAGTTTATCTAGGTTAGATCAACCCTAATGGTTGTAGGTTAGGGTTTGTAACAAAAAGTAGAGTAGTGGGAGAGAGGGGACACCCTAGTAGGGGAAGACTCCTCTTAATGAGGCAAACAAACTCCAAGCAAGATATCTTTCAAAAGATAAAAAATTCACGTTTCCCAAGGAAATGATTTTATATCTCCAATGCAAAAAATAGATGACTAGTGCCTTTACTATTGAGTTAATGGAGTCAAAYAAATGAACTAGAGATGCTACTTCCTTGGTGGTGTAAATCCTCTTACTTCCCAAGGTAAGTATCTCTAGTTAGGGTTTGAGAATGAGGGGTGTAAATCCTCTTACTTCCTCAAACAAACCCTTGCAACATCAATGAACTTTAAGCAATAAATTATGGAGGCTAGAGTGGGGGTGTAAATTCTCTTACTTCCCACTTAGCTCCTAGCACAACAATCCTTGAGTTGAAAAAATGATAGCACAAGATTAAAATACCATACCAAAATCAAGAAAGATGTTAAGATAATCCACCATAAAAGCTAGAAAGCATTCCTCCAAGGATAGCGCCTCACTCCTCCATCAACAATTCACAAGAGATAGCCATAAACAAGTGCACAGGAGACAAATATTCCAAGTGTAGCGAAAATTTCAGATCTAAGTCCTCTCACAAGAGGGGGAGTTATGTTCAAATGAGATCTCATGATATCTTATTTATACAAAATGCCACTAAGGTGACTTGTCCATATATTAAGGGGTAAACCACAAGACTATGGGTCAACAACCCTAATTTTCCCCCCTTTAACAAAGTAATATTAAACAATTCATTTAAAGTTTCACTTTGCACAAGTAAAACCCTAACTTACATGGATGTATCCCCTTTATGGGACATTTTTCCACTTAGAAGAATTCGTTGGTGTTGGAGAAGCATCGGTAGGCCTCCAAAGGCCACATGTCAATCATCTAGGAAATCTCCTCATGATGAATACCTCCTCCTCCTCACAATTTCCATGTGTCAATGAGTGGCTACATCACCACCAAACCCTAGCCCCCAAAACTGACGTCATGCCCTAGGAGGTGACCGTTTTCCTCTCCTAGGCAAGTCATTTGGCAAGTGAAGCATGGACTAGGTCCATCCAACTGTCCTCTAGGCCTTCAATATTTCATCTTTGTGATCCAACATGTGGACCCTTGGCATCCAACCTGTGGGATTGTATCCCCATGGAAGCCCAAGCTAGGCTTGTTCTCCAAAAATTGTCCATGAACTAGGTCCGACAAAGACAAATGAGCATGCCCTCCAAGGATCTCAAGTCATAACATCATGACAAGTGAATCCAATCAATAAATGAGCCACCTAAGCATGTGCATCAAAGATCAATATATCAAACAATTAATTGCTCAAAGACAATATGTGACTTGTCAAGATTGAATATGGGAGGGTTGACAAGGTGTCCTATTGGGTAGATATTGCCCTAGGTCAAGGAGAGTTTCCAAGAGATCCCTCTCCAAGCCATGTAAAGTGGGTGAGGTGGTTGGGGTCAAGACTCAATGGGCATAGGGTTGATGACATACAAGGGGTTATAGTGTCTCATTCATGGGTGCCTTTGTAGAGGGTGTGTAGTACATGTTGGGTATGTGTTATATTATTTCCATGTGTGTGTGTGGGCACGTCAGATTTGACAACTGCGTCTGACGATCCCTATTTTTAGCGGATTTTGCTATTTTTAGTGGTTTACTAAATTAATCCCGAATTAAGGGATTAGGGGTTTGGTATCTATGGAATACCTAAAAACATTGTATATATTGTATGGTGAATGGTGAAATTCGTGGTAATAAACATAAGAAAGGTTTTCTCGGTTGAGGGTTTCCGATATAAATCTCTGTGTACTATGTGTATGAGTCAATGATTAATTTATGTTCTTCTTAAGAATCTATATGCATTGCTTTACTTCACAAGTTTAAAACTTACATGTGGTATCAGAGCTCATTTTTGGCATAAGAGGGATGCCTTTGTTGTTGAGGGTTTGGCTCGGTCTTGATAGATCAAGTTTATCTTGGGTTTGTGATAAACCTGGGTTTAGTGGGAGATTTTGCAGTGGAGATTCGAGGATATAAAGAGGAATTGTGAGCTCATCTAGAATCAAGATAGAGAAGTTCAATGGTAAAAACTTTGAGCTATGGAAGCTCAAGATGGAGGACCTTCTTGTAGAAAAAGAACAATGGATCGTTGTGGATCCAGGGACACAACCTATTGGTACGTAGCCTACTGGCACACAGTCGATTGGTACACAACCTACTAGTACACAAACTACTAGTACACTACCTACTGGTATGTCGAAGGAAGATTGGGAGAAGTTGGACATAAGAGAAAGGAGTACTATTCGACTCTGCCTGGAAGATTTGGTGTTGTTGAATGTTTGGGGAGAATCTACAGCCAAGGAACTATGGGATAAGTTGGCTAATTTGTATCAATCAAAGTCCTTGGTAAACAAGTTGTTTCTTCGAAAGAAGTTGTATCATCTTAGGATGGAAGATGGAGATTCTATGACAGAACATCTAAATGCCTTTAATACTTTGGTAAGTCAACTTGTCTCTGTTAATATTACGATTGCAGAAGGAGATAAGTGTATTACTTTGTTATGTTCTTTGCCAGACTCTTGGGATAATCTAGTTGTAGCAATTGGTAGTACCACTCAATCTACATTGAAGTATGAGGATGTAGTTTCATCCTTGTTCTCTGAAGAGATGAGGCTGGAAAGCATGGATAGTCATAGCACAGATGCTTTATTTGTAAGAGGTCGTACCCAAGATAGGAATCTTGGTAAGCCTTCGGGGGGGGAGATCTAAATCTACTGGTAGATCTAATTCTCCAGGAAAATCTTTGATGAAATGTTGGAAGTGTGGTAAAACAATGCATTATAAGAAAGATTGCAAGTCTAAAAAGGTTGAAAAAACAAAGGGATCTGATAGTACCTCTTCCACAGAGGCGAAAACCTCCACTGAAGAAGGAGGTGATGTTTACCTGGAATCTACAAGTACACATGCATACCATGATGTATGGTTGATCGACTTAGGTACATCATACCATATGACTCCTCACAGGGAGTGGTTCTCTGAATATTAAAAATACGATGGTGGTGATGTATTCCTAGGAGATGACTCGACAGCCAAAATCTTGGGACGTGGAAGGGTTAAGTTGTTGCTAAAATATGGAAGGATTAGAACTCTCCCTGGGGTTCTGCACATTCAAAAACTAGCCACGAGCCTAATATCTGTAAGTAAGTTGGATGATGCAGGAGTGAAAACTATATTTCAAAAGAACACTTTCAAGATGGTACGAGGAGCAATGATGTTGATGAGGGGAGTTCGGTGTGGAACTCTATACAAGTTATTGGGAAGAACTTATACTAATGGGTGTAACAGTTCTATTGTCCCTGAGCAGAGAAATGAAGGAGACAAGACCAATACTGTCCCAGAAAAGAAGACCATGATGTGACATCAAAGACTGGGGAATTTTGGAGAAAAGGGCCTTCGAACACTACACGGTAAAGGTATGGTTGAAGGTATGTCTAATTGCACTATGGATTTTGATTTCTGTGAACATTGTATATATGGATAACAAAATCAAGTAATATTTCCATCTGGTGCTACAAGAGCACAGGGGATCTTAGAGTTGATACACATTGATGTGTTTGGACCTGTGCATATTCCATCATTAGGTAAGTCTGTGTATTATGTTTCATTCATAGATGATTTCTCAAGGAACACATGGATTTATTTTCTTCGAAATAAATCTGAGGTATTTGATAAATTTAAAGAGTTTAAGGCTCTGGCAAAAAATCAGATAGAGAAGAAAATAAAGGTATTGAGAACAGATAATGGTGGATAATTATGCGGAAATGAATTCGAAGAATTCTGTAAGAAGTGCGGTATAGAAAGGTAGAAGACTACTCCATACACTCCTCAGCAGAATGGAGTTGCAGAAAGGATGAACATGACAATGATAGAAAAATCAAGGAGCATGCTCAACAGTGTCAAGTTAGGATAGGAATTTTGGGCAAAGGCAGTGGGTACATCATGTTACCTGGTCAATCGATCACCTTCATCAACGTTCGATGATAAAACTCCACACGAGGTATGGTCTGGAAAGAAACCCTTTCTTCAACATCTTAGAGTGTTTGGTTGTGATGCTTATGTACATGTTCCAAAGGAAAATAGGAGTAAGCTGGATAAAAAGGCTGAAAAGTGTATCTTTATTGATTATAAAGATGGTGTGAAAGGTTATAATATTTGGAACCCAGAAACCAAGAAGATTGTTTACAGTCGAGATGTTGTTTTCAAAGAGATAAAAGATGTGTCCAAACAAGAATTCCTACCAAGGCAAGACGAATCTGAGAAAATAGAGCTTGAGTTGGATGATGCAAAATATGAATCATTTGAAGAAGAGGAAGTAGAAGAAGAAGAAGAATAAGAACCTCATACCCCAATATTGAGGAGATCAGTGATAGATATAAGGCAACCAGAAAGGTATAGTCCACCTGATTTACGTTCCAATTTTTCTTTATCTATTACTGATGATGATCCTAGAACTATCAGGGAAGCAGTGAATTCAGAGGATAGTAAACTCTGGAAGAAGTCCATGGTTGAAGAAATGGATGCCTTGGATAAGAATGAGGCATGGGATATATTTGAGTTTCCATATGGAAGAAAATCTGTTGGTAGCAAATGGTTGTTTAAGAAGAAGTTTAATGCAGAAGGAAAAGTGGAGAAATACAAATCTCGGTTAGTAGCAAAAGGTTATTCCCAGGTAGAGGGAATTGACTTTGGTGAGATTTTTTCTCCTATTGCTAAGT
>SNQJ01S0046160.1:74457-95111 GCA_010110895.2 Picea sitchensis | reverse complement strand
ACTAGTAGAAAGGGGAGAGGGGTGAGGGAGAGTAACCTTCACTCACTAATTTTATGGAGAAAACTAAGATATATTTGTTGGTGGTATCATGAACTGGAACAAGGGTGGCCTGTTGTCGAAGTGACTTAGCATGCATATCACATGGTAGAGTATAAAGGTGAACACCCAAAGTCAGTTGGTTGATTGTAACTTGTAAACAAATAAGTATTATTTACTCCCTACATAATTGAAATGAAATGTATGGCTGGATGTTTGAACTGAAATGTATGGTTGGATGTTTGTACTTGTATGTCATGAATGGATATGCTTGTTGATGGACTAATTGCACCTCTACATGCATGAATACTAATGTATTTAAATGGGATTTCCTATGTGTTGTACATATGAGCATGAATACACTGTATATGTCCTAAGTTAAGGAAAATAAATGTGTGCCCATGATTCTAGAGTGCATGATGGATTAGCCATCATAGTAAATAGGTTTCCAGAGTAAGGGGACCAGGTCTGTATGAGACTAATGAGGAAATATGAAATGAAGAAGTGTTATAACCTTCCTCTTCATGTGGGCAATGCCTTAATTGTATTAGTGGCCAAAGAAGGCCAATAAACCATAGATATCCCTCACTACAAGAAAAGACGAGAACCATTAAGGTTTAAAAAAAAAATCTGACGATGGCCTAGAAGAAACCTTAAAATGGTGAAGTCTTGATTCAGACTGTCACTCTGAAGAAATCAATGGTATGGGCCAAGGGACCTCAAGCCCTATATAAGATCTCTTATCCTGGTATGAATATTAGGAAAGACACAAATCTCAACCTAAGTGGAAAAGAGGGAATGCCTTAGTATCCTTAGGTGTAAGGTGAGAGTCCTTGAAGGCTTGCTAATCCCTAGAAAGAACTTGGAAGAAACTTATGATATTCTAAGTTCCGAGTCATAATGCTATTCAGAGGGGAACCCATGTTTTAAACCTAGGTTAACGACAACCATTGATCTGTCAGAGGATCAAAGGCAGGAAATCTTGACCATTGATCATAGAATGAGCCATCAAAGTATTCCAGTACCAGGTTGCAATGTGGCTCCGATGGGGGGAGGGGGATCTAAGAAAAAATGTGGATCGTTGATTGGAAAATAGGTGTGACATGATCTTAGTCATCTATTCGTCATGGGTCCCATCAGTTCTCTTGGTGAGTAATGGGAAGTAGATAACATCGGTGTTTTGCATCCTACTAGTGTGGAAGCTAGTGTGTCCTGGAGGACGACAGGTGTTGATACCTGGTTCATTGAGAGGAAAAAGGCAGCCCCAGTCGGGCTTAAAACCTTGAAAAGAGTCTCTGAGTGTCAATTGTTTGATCTGGGGAAGAACACCAAAAGATGATCTGAACCATAGGTCGGTAGGAGGGGAAGACCCAATCCCAGCTGTTGATTTGGCATGATGGGTATGTATGGATCATTAGATCCGTTGCTATGATTACTATCAAAGTTCGATAGGGGTAAATCTGAGAGCCAATGAGGACCATTGATCAGAATAGGGGAGAACTCAAACCTCAACCGTAGATCATCATGGTCCTATTGGAGCAAGGTAAAAAGGGTGAGTAACATCACGGTGATGTCATACTGACAAGGAGTGCTAGCACAAATGCTAGCATGTCACAAAAGTGGACACATGTCAATTTATAATTGGTTAATGGAAGAGAATGGGCCTGTAGGGCCCGAAGGCCCTTAAATATCAGTCATCATATCTGAAGGGTTGAGACATCTCGTCTTTTATTTGGAAGGGTGTTATTCATAGTATCCTTGAGAGGATGAACTTCGAAAGGAGGAACTCTAAGAGTGAACCAGGGTCATTTATTCAGTCAGAGAGGGACCTTGGTTTTTGGGTCCAAGGTGGATGGTATCCTACGGGAGGCACTCCAAGGGATGATCTAGACCCTCTATCAGTGAGAAGGAAAGACCTAATACTAACCGTTGATTTTGGTGGTAAGCCTACAAGCAAAAGAGGACATGTGCCAAGGACGTAATCCCAACCAATGCGCAATAAATGAGTTTCAAAATCTAAGTGGAGAACCGTGGGCCTAATGATGGCATGTCATATGGTGGTTGGTTCATGTGTCAAGTGATGGTTGTTCCATGTGTCATGGTGTCTGGGACCTTTGAGAGGAGGGTTCGTGATACGGTATGAGTGTCATGTGTCTAGCCAGGTGGCAGGTCCATGGTGGAAACCATGTCGAGGTGGTAGATGAGTGGATGGAGCCCTCATAGTTCATCAGAGTGGCAATATTCAGAGTATTCTGGAGGGAACAAAACTCTGAATGAACAGAATCCGAGAGGTTATATAAGTCGTTGATCGGTGAAAGGGAAAGACTTTGAAGTGTGACTAGGCCCATTGGATTTGATAATTGGGTGTTTTCGGAGTAGGTCATTCGTATTCACTGGCTTGGGATAAATTTGAATGGAGGGACTCCGAGGGTGAATGAAGTTCATATATCAGGGGATGGTGAGTTTAAATGCTAGTTGTGGATTTCAGTGGGAGTTCAAAAAAGGCAGGAGTTAACCATCGTACAAGTGGAAACTCCAAAGAGATCATAGGTCATTGATCACTGATCGTCTAGAACCATTAGATCTGTCGGGGAGAAGGAACCCGAGTGTAGCGTTAGTCCACGTATCTTGAAGAGGGTGGTGCCATGTTTCAGATGAAGACCGTGCCACGTGTCCTAGTGGAATTGGAATTTTAAAATAGYGTTCCATAGGATTGTGTAGGCCACATGTCCTGGGTGCCAGCTCAGCTTCCAAGTAGGAATCCCTTTATGTGAGGCTAAGGGGAGTGACATTGTGATGACGAGGGGTGCTAGTGTGTCCARAAAAGAACACATGGCAACCCATAATTCATAGACAGGATCAAGCATGGTTCCTAACAATGTTATTCTTAGGGACAAATGGATAATTCCCAACCCTTGGCTCTATGAGATGATAGATTTCATTTGTCCATCAAAGGGTTACCAGTCAGAGTGAGATGCAGTATTGATGAAAGTTACACTCTAATGGAGGACTCCAAAGTGATTGAGGGTCGTTGATTAGGGAACCAACGAGATTAAATCTCGGTCATACATTTCGATAGGTCTTGATAGATGAAGGAGTGATGGTATCATCATAATTCTATGCATGATCCAATGAGAAGAGAACACATGTCATCACCCAAATGGATGAAACTTTGTACTCAGTGATGACATGTAAAACCACGCTAGTTCACATCTCATGTCATGAATAGATCCACGTGTCATGTGGACATTATGCCCCATGTTCAAGATTGGTCAGAGGAGTTCTTGGCCATATATCTATGAAGGGAAGGATCTAATCCTGGCCTTTAATCAAAGTAAGAAAGGGTAAATATCAGTCGTCCATCAGGTAAACCTAAGGATGGATCTAGATCGTTGATCAAAGGTGGCCACAACGTAGGACAACTATCCAATCTATCGTGGGATCCACTAGTGTGAGTGTGAAAGAGACGAGGAATGCATATTAATCATCGAGCAGGTTAAGGACTCTAAATGATCTAAGGCCATTTCTTGTCCAATTCTGATGACCATTAGATTGGATTAATGGAAGGCCATCAAAGTGGTCCGATTGAAAAAAGTTCGTAGGAGTGAACTCCGACGGAAGGACCCTTAGAGAAAATAAGGGTTTTCGATCGAATTGAATAGTTGATCAAAAGGGTCTGATGAGCTAGATGGAAAGCACCAAGTCGGAGCTGCATCATATAGCACTAGTGATGGTAATCCACGTGGATGCCACATGGAAACAAGGTGGATTGTAGTGAAGTAAAGCCCAAAACCTTTGAGTGGATGTAACTTTTAATCGGGAGCTCGGTTTTGAGCATGGTGACATTCATTGGAAATATCTTGATGAGAAGAAGACGATGGTACTCTCGAGAATAGGTTTTGAGATGATTGAGGAAAAGTGTAATTTTAATACCCCATCCCTTAAAAAGGTACTTAGGGGGTTGGGTGTGTTACATTGACATATACCTACTCAAAACTCCCACTAAATGGAAAATGTTCAGTCTAGTACATACCATTGCATACATCGAACTGCCAACAACACTAGCATATGGAACATGAGACATGTCTTGTTCCCCTTCCTCTGTCTTGGGGCACTTATATGTAGATAAATTTACACCTACAGCAATACGGACCTTGATCGGTTTACATCCCTACATATTAAACCTTTGTAATACTATCTCAACATATTTCCTCTACTTCAAGCAAAGATTCATGCTTTCCTGGTCTCTTTTAATTTCTATGCCCAAAATAAAATGCACAACACCAAGGTATTTCATATCCAATTCATAAGACAACTAAGCTTTGACATCCTTGATGGTTTCCTTATTGCTTCCAATCAACAACATATCATCAACATACAAGACCACATAAATAAAATGATCACCAACTATCTTCGAATACACACAGTGATAAGCTTTGCTTCTTGAGAAACCAAGTCCCAATATATAAGTATCAAGCTTTTGATACCACATTCTTGGATTTTTTTTAAATCCATACGACTTTTTCAGGTTGCAAATTGTCTCTTTCATTCTCTTCATTGCAAAAACTTCTAGATGTTTCATGTAGATTTCTTCTTCAATATCCCTAAGTAGAAATGTTTTCTTCACATCCATATTCTCTACTTCCATATCAAAAGTAGAAAAAATAGATAAAATAAATCTAATAGAAGTCGATTTAGCAACATGAGAAAAAATGTCACCAAAATCAATTCCCTCCACTTGGTAATATCCCTTTGCTACTAAGTGATGTTTGTACTTCTCCACTTTACCTTCTGCATTCAACTTCTTTTTAAACACCCATTTTCTCCCAATGAGTGTTCTTCTAGTTGGAAACTCCTTTATATCCCAAGCCTCCTTCTTATCCAAAGAAACCATGGCCTTCTTCCAGATTTTACTATCCTCTAAATCCAATGCCTCCCTAAAAGTTACGTGATCATCATTAGTAATAGATAAAACAAAACTAGAATGAAAATCGGGTGGAGTATACCTTTCTAGTTGCCTTCTTTCCTGAATCAATCTCCTCAAAAACAGAGTATGAGGTTCTTATTCATATTCTTCATTGAATCATATTCTTCATCCTCCAACTCAAACTCTATTAGCTTTGGTTTTTTTCCCTTGGTAGGAATTCCTATTTGGGAACATATTTAACCTCTCTAAAAACAACATCCAAACTATAAATAATCTTCTTAGTTAATGGATTCCAAAGTTTATAACCTTTTATACCATATTTATAACCAATAAAGATAATTTTTTCATATTTTTTATCCAACTTACTCCTATTTTCCTTTGGAATATGTACATAAGTGTCACAACCAAAAAATATTAGATGTTTAAGAGAGAGTTTTTACCAATCGATGCCTCATGCATATTTTTTCCAACCAACACTAATGAGGGTGATTGATTTACCAAGCAACATGTAGTATCACTAGCTCTACCCAAAATTATTTTCTTAACCCAACACTACTGAGCATACTCTTTTCCTTTTCCATCAATGTCCTATTTTTTCTTTCTACAACTCCATTCTATTCAGGTGTGTATGGAGTAGTATTTTGTCTTTCTATTCCACACTTCTTACATAATTCCTTGAATTCATTTCCATGGAACTCTCCACCATTATCTATCCTCAACACCTTTATTTCCTTCTCTATTTGATTCTCTATAAGAGCATTAAACTCTTTAAATTTATCAAAGACCTCAAATTTCATTCGGAGGAGATAAATCCATGTGTTCCTTGAGAAGCCAACTATGAATGAAACATAGTACACTAATTTACCTAATGATGGAACATGCATGAGTCCAAACACATCCTTGTGTTTCAACTCTAAGATTCCCTTTTCTCTTGTAGCACCATATGAGAATCTTACCCAATTATGTTTACCATATATGCAATTTTCACATAAATAAAAATCTAGTGTGCAATTAGACATACTTTCAACCATACATTTACCATGCAATGATCAAAATCCCTTCTCTTCAATTTCTCCCAGTATCTGATGCCATATCATTGTTTTTTTTTTCTAGAGATAGTAGGGTTCATGTCTTATTCATTTCCACCCTAAGTAACAAAATAATTGTTATACTCGTCAATGATAGTTCTTCTCAACATCTTGTATATAGTTTCATTCAAAAATCCCCTCATCAACGCCATTGCTTCTTGAACCATTTTTCATTTTCAAACACAGTGTGTACACCTACATCACTCATCTTACTTACGGATATCAAATTTCTAGCTAGCTCTAGAATGTGTGAAACCATAGGGAGAATTATAATCCTTTCCATCCTTGAGAAACAACTTAAATATTCCACATCCTTTCATTATAGATATCAATTCATCTCCTAAGAAAACATCACCTACATTATACTTTTCATATACACAAAAGCCACTCCTTGTGAGGAGTCATATGAAAATAAGCACTTGAGTGATCAACCATACATCATGATATAAATGTGTGTTTGTAGAAGCCAAGTACACATCCCCTCCTTCCTCTAAGGAGGTCTTCACTTATATGTAAGGAAAATCATCATATCCCTTCCCTTTATCAACATTTGTATATCTACAATCCTTCTTATAATGCCCAACTTTACCACATTTCCAATATTTCTTGAAATATTTTCCTGGATATTTATATCTACCTATAAATTTATATCTCCCACTTGAATACTTGTTATTGTTTCTATATCGGGGATGACCTCTTACAGATAAGGAATTTGTGCTCTGACTATCCATGGTTTTCCGCCTTGTTTCTTTCGATAGCAAGGACGCAACCACATCATCAAAATTTAATGTGGTTTCATTACTCCCAATAGCTACAAGTAGATTATCCCATGAATCTGACGAAGAATACAGTAAAATAATGCACTTATCTTCATTGGAAAGTTTAATATCGATAGACAATAATTTACTTACCATAGTGTTAAATCCATAAGATTATTTGTCATTGATTCTTTGCAATCCATCCTTAGGAGGTGTAGCTTATTTTGAAGGAAAAGTTTGTTTACCAAAGACTTATATTGATACAAATTCCCTAACTTATACCATGACTCCTTGGTTGTATCATCTCTCGAGACATTAAGTAGCAATGGATTTCAAATACACAACTAGATTGTACTATGTTCCTTCCTATCCAACTTCATCCAGTCTATCACCACCATAACCGTAGGTGTAGTACTAGTATCCATAGGGACCCATTGTTCTTTGTCTGTAAGAAGATCCTCTATATTGAGATTCCATCACTCAAATATTTGACCATTATTTTTCTCAATCTTGATTCTAAAAGTGCTCAACATTGTCTTTCAAAACATAATCACCACTACATAACTCCCAATGAAACCAGGTTTATCACAGACCTAATATAAACTTGCTCTATCAAAAAATGAGTCGAACCCCTAGCAACAAAGTAGTCCCCCTAAAGATAATAATCTTTCTCTGTTAACAAATGTAAGTTGTAAACCTTTGAAGTGAAACAATGCATATAGATTCTTAAGAAAAATATAAAGAACGACAATGACATACACACATCACATAGAGATTTACATTGGAAACACTTATTTGGCAAAACCAACAAAACTTAGAGCCACACCTCTATATTCTTCATTGTATTATTTTGACWATTCATAATACAATATTTAGGTGTTCCACAACATCTAAAATCCTAATACATTAACTTGAATTAGATGAAAACCCTAATCCCTTAATCAGGATTAAATTACAATGGGCCAAAAAACACAAAATAGGCCAAAAATAGACCAAAACMACCCAAAACAAAATATTGGGGGCTCCACCCCCCAACACATACAAATAGTGCATGGAGATAATCATGCAAAGAATATAACACATTCCCAATAAATACCACTAATGAAAAAATATCTATAAAAATAATCAATCAAATCCTCTATTTAGATAGCCAATTGCTCAAAGGTTATGATAAAATCTAATGTTATCCATGTTTGGTGCAACTTGGTTAGCCTCCCCAAATAATGAGTGTCGCATACAAATATGCATGGATTCCTTTCAAAAACTAACTACGGGCAATGTATTCCACATAGGATTTTGTATGCCATTTCCACCATTTCCATCGTTCTTGATCCAAGTATAAGACTCCTACTAGTTTCATCATGTCATCACTAATGGCATAGAGGGTTAAGTAGTGTTCCATCTAGGTATCCCAATTGGTGGGGTTGGACCCATAAAAAAAATTCATATCTACTTTGGGAAAGTGATACCCCATATGGTTATCTTGAAAGGGTGGTCTATTGCTATGATGATATGATAGGATGGTTCTGAGAACCCCCACCCCCCCATTAGAATACTCATCCACTTTCAATAGCTCTAGTAGGTTCAACCAAGGGCCTTTTCCCTTGTAAATTTCCTCAAGTTCCTTTTTGATCAATCCAATATCATCAAGCTTGTGTTTCATTGATTGAAATTCAAAAGAGAGGTTGTTGACCTTAGTGTCCAAATCTTCAAGATTTTTCATATTTGAGTTCAACTAATCTACTAAGCTTTCTATCTTGTTGACTTGAGGATCTATTCATGGGCCAAAGAGATCCAAGTGGATTCCATAGGGCTTGTGGTTCACTCAAAAAACGTTACTAAGGAATTATATCAAGTGATCAACATCATGCAAGGATTATTTTGAGGTAGGTAACTCATTCTACAATGGATAGTATTTGCAAATTCCTAAGGAAAAAGGAGTGTCAAGTTCTATAGCTCTCTAACATATGTGCAAGTTTCCAACAACAATATTCAAACCAATCTCTCAGGGAATTAACTAAAGTGGATAGACTATACCCTTAGTTGTACTACCCAATTCCTAGGTACTAGAGAGTGATCTCCCTGAGTGGTTTTCTCAATGTATTATATAAACAAGACAACCTATAATTTAATGCAATTATGGCTTCATATGCACATAGGGGACTTCCTATATACCCAAGAGTACATGGAACTAAGATTTTGTATATAAGTGTTGTGTGAAGCGGTACTACTCCAAGGGGTACCAACATAGGTTACAGGGTATCCAACAAAGTGACTCCACTTGTGTTTTTGCATGTGTTTTTCCCCAACCATAGGTTTACCTATTGAACCACATATCGTTGTGTTATTTAAAGATGCTAAAATGCATCTCTAGAATCTTGGTGGAAATAACTTACTTTTCAATGGAGCTCCTTTGTATAGCCAAGGTTTTGAAGCGAGAAATTTGAAATAACCACAACTCTTTCAATATTGATCAAAATCTCTATTATGACCCAACTATGAAATGCCACAACTACTTTGCATCTGCCTACATTGGTTTGGAAAAAAACTAATAAAAATATTTTCATTGCAATATGCACAATCAACACGAGATAAATCCCTAAAACAGTTGATTTTAAATCAACAATATCTTCACTTTTTCAGACTTCATTTTTAAATTCTTATTCTTATTCTTCTTTTAAATTGGGTATTTTTTTGAAAGGCACTCAAATAGCAACTGGTTTCTTTAGCTTTCACATATAAAGTTTTAAAAATGGATCTGAATATCTCCATCCTATCTTTCCCCTTGAAAATAAGTAGAGAGAGAATTCTTCCACTTGTTTCCCAAGAAAGATCTTTCTTACCAATTTTAGTGATCCTTAACCCTTAAAATTTCCACAAACAAGATATTCATAGAAATATAAATGTAGAAGAACAAACACAAGAAACAATGAGATTAATTGTATGAAAGATAACCCTTGTATTCAAGATTTCCAAAAGAAAAAGAGAAATGTTCACAATATTTTTTGAAGAGGAAACCTCTTATGAGCAAGTTCCAATTACAACAACACTTGAAAAAACATTACATAGCCTTCTATATTTATAAATAATTTCTTCCAAACTAATTGTGTTCCCGTCATAATGAGAACCAACCATCTAATGTATCTTATTTAATAAAGATGATCCTTTTACAACAATCAACTATCTAATGGGCCTTATTTGAAGAAGAAGGCCTCATACATTAACTCCTAAGTAACCCAAAGTAGAGAGGTTAGGGTAGAGCCCTAACATGATATTCATTTATTAAAATATTAATCATTAAAAAAGAATTACTAAAAGATCAATTGTTTTAAAATAATAATAAAAAAACTTGATCTCCCATAGATGTTATGGACTACTACTGAAATTTCATTAGATATGGATGATTCAAAACAATAAGAAGATAAGTATCCTGAGCTCAAATTATAAAGAAGGAAAGATTAAAACTAGAGGGTGATGGGTATTTTTTTTCGTGGAAAATTTCACTAGCAAACAATTAATAATTATGTCACATAAACCATTTAAGAGGAAATGAGAAAGATGTAGGTGATGAAGACTTGTTGCAGAACATTTGGGCATTGAAAATGAATGATAGAGAACCTGAAACACCCCAATGAGGTGACTCACAATCTAGGATTTCTATGAGCTAATGTATACAAAGTAAAACAAATTAGATTTGCAATAAATAATAAAGGATAGAAACCAACCTTCTAAGTGTTAAGAACCAAATATCAATATAGCATAGAAAATCCTCAGAAAAAGTACTAACGCCTTGAAAAAGAGATAATTTCAGATAATAAGCCTCTTCGAGGGGGAAACCTCCTTTTACCCCACTTAAATGTTCAAGTACAAGATGATTCAAAATGAAAATGTCTCCTTGGTATATATAGAAGACTAGGAGGTATAATTTACAACTAGTAGCCCTAAGATGAAAGCATAAATAAAACAACATTATTAATCTAATATTTCCCAATTAATGGGTATTGGAGCCAATGTGGGGCTTAACATACTTATGGGGACAGGTGTTGCCCATGTGCTTGGGTAACCCTGGATGCTTCAGTATAAAGACTCATCTTCCCAAATTGGAATCGCTACATTGATCGTTTCCCTCAGGCAATGGGATATAAATGGATCCTATTCCCTCGATAGAAGTGAATTCTTGTGTCGGTGAGTGGCTTGAACCAATGTGATTTTCCCTTCCCTAAATTGAGTTTATATTATAGTTTGAACTGGGATCTTTTTCCCTATAACCTTCTTTAAGCAAGCCTTGAAATATGGTAGGTGTACTTAGTGAGAGATCACAGTGACTCAAATTTGTATACCATGGGTATAATATTTTGTAACACTTTATAAGGGCCATATTATTTTGGTGATAATTTAGTATCCTTCTTGTGGCTTGCTTGAGGGACATCTGTTTGTATGGTTGTAGTCTTAAAATACCCAATCCCCTACTTAGAAACTTCTCTTTCCACTCTGATGTTGATCTGCTTGTTGTTTCATGTGATTATGTACCATGAGTGAGGTTATCCCACTTTAGTTGGAGAGACTTGTAGATTTGATTCGATGTGATCTTCTTTACTTACTTAGACAGATTTTTTTTTTAGAGAAGAGTGATGGAAGGAGGATGGTATCCATAAGTGCCATAAATGAATTGCATCATTTTTGATGCAATATAGAGGAAGTGTTATACCACCGATGCATAGGAGTGGCTCCATTTGAACCATTGTGTTTGTTATAGGGACAAAACAGCAGGAGTATCCCTTTAAGACATTTATTCCTATCTTGGATTTTCCATGATTAGGGATGAAGGGATGGAGCTATGAGCCAATTGAGTACTAGAGCGAGAAAATAATTTTGTCCAAAATGTCAAGTGAAGATGGGATCCTCCTATCACCCTGGCAATCTTTGGGCTGCCAGCCTTAGCTTTTGGGCCCATCTCCATGAATCGCAGTGCTTAGGCTGTACACTAACTTTGAAGGGATGAGAGAGTGCACACAGAGTGTCGTGCTTGAATCATTCTATCAAAATCACCATGATGACCTCTCCCCTTGAGGACTTTGGTAGCTCCCATGATACCAAATCATGGGAAATCCCCTCAGTAGCTAGCTTAGGATGGATAATGGTTGTAAAGACACAGAGGGTCTTAATTGTTTCCACCTTATTTTTGTTGTAAATGACATTCTTCACAAACCCAACTTTGAACATCAGGACAAAGGCCATCCCAAAAGAATCCTTCTTGACTCTATGGTAGGATTTCAAAATTCCTGAGTGCCCTCCCTCTCTTTGGAGAGGTGTGTATTTCCAATAGTACCTTTTGTTGGGTTGGGATTTCTTACACACACATAAATATAAGCGATCTTTGTACCATAGTGAATGTTTTTTCCATGTAAATGTATTTGATGCCTTTGGGTCCTGCAAATTTTGAATGGGAGTCCACACTTTTTGGTCATTCTTCCATTTATCCCTTACTTATATTATCCAAATCCCGGGTTGGATGATGAGATATGAGGAGAAAGGCCTCAACATCTTCATGCTTTCTTGAGTGCATGCACATACAACATTTACTTCCCCTTTTTATAGACAATTTTAAAATCCTTAGCCAATAGCAGTTTACCATTTTGTTTTGTTTCTTTGGGGATTAAATTCTTTGTTCCAAAAATTATTTGAACTATCATGATATGTTACTGACCTTGAAGTGCTTACCTGTGGAAGTGGGGCCTTCCATTCTTCAATGCATGTAATATTGCCATCATTTATTTCTCATGAATGGGTTTGTGTAAATCCCTTACCTTGAGTGGTCATTTCTAAAGGCCGGAGACCTTCAGCTGATGGGACAACACCAATTTACCATTTCCAGGCATCCCACATTCCACAATAAAGGTTTGTGAAGTCTGGAGTGGTCGAGACATGATCTTTACACATCAGCTCTTTAAGATTTTGAACAACTTAAAGCTTTAGTTACCTCTGGAGTCCATGAAAATGCATCCTTGGATTGGTGTTGTTGAGGTCCACGCTGTTCTTCCATGGTTCGAATAGGCTTGCGATAGTGGCACATGAGTAAAGAATCCCTCTAAGTTCTTTGAAAATGTTTTGGGAATCGTCGGGTCCATCATGGCCTTAATCTTGTTGGGGTCTAACTTGACACCTTCATAAGATACAAAATGACCCAAATACACTACCTCCATCCAAATGTTTCTTTGGAATGAAACATTTGGATGGTTTGGCATATAGTTATTTGCTTAGCAGCACCTTGTCAACATGTTGCACATGATCCTTCCTTCGGAAATTTGTGTTAGTATTTGTTGTAGATTAGTATTTCATCATAAAATACTAACACAATTTTTCGTAGGAAGGGCTTGAAAATGGGATGCATCAGCCCTTGGAATGTGGAAGTGCATTTATGAATTAAGGCATGATAAAATTCATAATGGCCTTCCTTTGAGTTGAATATTGTTTTGGGATATCTTCTTCCTTCATTCGATCGATGATACCACAAGGCAGAGATCAGTTTTGTAGAATAGTTGCTCATGCATATACTTCATCTAACA
The DNA here is from genome assembly GCA_010110895.2 of Picea sitchensis. Taxonomy (NCBI): domain Eukaryota; kingdom Viridiplantae; phylum Streptophyta; class Pinopsida; order Pinales; family Pinaceae; genus Picea; species Picea sitchensis. The sequence goes on along the minus strand of SNQJ01S0046160.1, from coordinate 81,736 downwards.
ATTCATCAATGATGAGATGGGAGCTTATGCTAATAGTGATCTTGTTGGGCTCTCTCTATAAATATGGACTGCCATGAGCTATCTTTTCTTAGATACCATTACCAGCACAGTGCGGTGGAACTTTGGCTAGGTCTAATGATACCAACCTCTAACATTTATTCAACCAATGCAGCTCAATTTCATCTTAAGGCGTAGGGGTGCTCTGTATGGCTGATGTTGGGAGGGAACACTCCGAGGTGGGTGAATTTCATGATCATGATTTGAGTGGGTGGAAGACCTTTAGAAATATCTTCAAATGCTGGAGTGCTTATCAATGATACTTTGGATATCTTAGGAATGGATGGCTTAGATGTTTGAACATCTAGGTAGCATAGTTGTCTGATGCTTGCCAAGTGCTTGCAATAGTTTGTCATGCGTTGGGAAGCATCACCTTACGGGTTTCCACAGGTACCTCTTAACTCAATTTCTTTTCCTTCAGTGAAAATTTCCTTGAGAGGAGTCTTTGAAAATTAAAATCCATTGTTCCTATTATTGTAACCATTGGATTCCACAGTACAACATCGCACCACCCATGGGTATAGTCATTGGACTATTCATTTACATATTCCCCCATGAGTAAGATTGATCTATTGCATTTTCACAGACGGTGATGGTTCCTCCATTTGCAATCTTTACTTGAAACTTTGGTGCTGGATGTACAAAACAATTGAGGTCTTTTGCTAATTTATAGTGAGATGGATTTATGAGTACTGCCAGAATCGATTGGGACTATTACCTTTTTATTTTGATGCTTATCCTTCAGTCTTGAGGGTTTGAGGAGTGCTAATTCTAGCTGATACATTGCGATATATGCATTAGGAGTCATCTCTTCAGATGAGATTGCTTCTGCGTTTTGATCTTGAGATGGTTCTTGTTCATATTCTTCTTCCTCTTCACGAAATCAATGTAGAATAATTTCTTCCCTCACCACACTTATGTCCCTTCTTGTACTTGCTATCACAATTAAAACGCAAACCTTTTTATTTTCTTTCCTCAATTGTTGAGGTGTCAACCTTGGCAGGTTGAGGTGTTTTAGAAGAAGGAGGATTCTTCTCTCTATAGATGTTAGGTTGGTCCTTCCACAAGTGACCCTTAGCCATATTTTACTTTCAACATTCTTGCCACCTTGCATTACATTTCTCTCCAATGATTTGGGTTTCTAGTGAACCTCATGTTGAATATTATCTTTTAAATTTCCGATGAATACATCAATCAAGTTGCTCATCACGGAATATGGTTGCAACTTTATGTTCAATCAGTGTGGTATCAGTGTGGGAACTCAATCAGATTTAGATTATGCCATCAAACTTCCCTCATGTCCCGATCTTAGGAAGGTGGGTTGGTCTTCAAACCAAAGTTGGAGTTTCTCCATTTATGATTCACCTTACTTGATTATTCCTCATACATTGAATTTCATGGGATGCATTTCACTTCCGGTGTCTTCTCTGTTCTGAAATCTTTCAATACTTCCATTGAAGTCTCCCCTTACCCCAAACCTCCATCATCTCTTGTAGTTTCATCTTTTATTTACTATCTTCTTTTTATAAAATCTTGTATGTCCCTCATTTCTTCTGTCAAAGAGTCCAAGTAGGATTTTGGAGCTTATTTGGTGTAGAAGGTCCTTTGGGTAGCATGTTGGCCAAGTATCACTTTTAGACCTTGATTTTGAGGTGGTTCTACTAGACAATGCTTCTTACAGTATCTCCCAAGTTTCAGCCCTTAAGGTATGAGACTTTCTTTTATATATTTCTCTAATATCTCTTCTCTACAATTCCACATGCCTAATCAAAATTGGATGTTCCATGTAGGTTACGAGAATAACTTCTCCACAACTTGGTGATTTTTTGGCCTTTCTAGGAGATATCCCTTGTATAGCGTGTGCCCCACAAAAGATGATTGATATAAAATTCTAAATCTCGCACCAAAAGGCTACAAGGCTGTCTACAATCCAAGTAAGAGCCAGTCCCACACAGATTTGGATACTTTCGAGGGAAGAAGTTGTGATTTTTTTTACACGGAACACCTTCTTGAGACTAGTCAATGGGATAGTCAAATACCCTATCTTGCGAGGTGTATATACAAATTTAAGATGACCCAAAGCTAAATTTTTTACCACAAATATCTTAATGAATTTATGTAAATAGCCTCCACTTAGTTCAAGATGCAGAGCATTGCAGAAAATTTTTATGTAAAGAGAATTTAAAATGACTCGATTGAGATGATCCTAGAACCCTATCTTGTAGAGACTCTATCCTGCAAATTATAAGTCCCTCAGGGCTTTGGTTTTGAACCCAAGCATGATCCCGTCTACCTAAAATATCCTCAAGCGTTCCTTTTGAAACGGTATATAAAAAGTTATGGTGAACAGGAATTAGCCTAGGATGCAAGTAGTGAAACCCCAAGGACCAGGCTCACATTACCATATGTTGGAACCAAAATATCAATATACAATAGAAAAAACTCAGAAAAGGTACTCAATACCTTGAAAAGAGATAATTTCAGATAATAAGCCTCTTTGGGGGGCAACCTCCTTACCCGCCAAGTATTCAGAGTACAATATGATTCCAAAGTAAAATGTCTCCTTGGTATATCTGGGAGACTAGGAGGTATAATTACAATAACTAATGGCCTAAAGCCGACATAAATAAAATAACATTACTAATATAATATACTCCAATTAAGAGGTATTAAGGACAATAGTGGGGCTTAACACTAGAAGCTCAGGCTCAATCCTCTAGATGTCCATGCTAGTAGTATGTAATACTTCTATTTGATAAAGCTACTAAAGAGATAAGGAAGCCAAGGTTGTCCTCCAAAGGGGTAAATCGATTATTTGAATGCCAAAAATAAGTGTGGTAAATCGATTATTTGAATGCCAAAAATAAGTGTTAAGGTTGTAGATGACCTTTCCATGCTCACATTGCCACTAAAGATGATTTAAAAATTTCAAATGGTAATCTACAAGTTAGCGAAGAGATATATGGGCAATGAAAACAAAACTCAAGGCTTGTGATACACAATTCTCTACTTGGGAAGAGAAGTAATAGTGAAAATGCATGCCTTAGCATGTAAGACTTTCTTAACCATGTTTTTTAGGTGAGGGGAGGCTAAATTTAGCACTTGCATGCACCACTACCCTCCTAAGGTAAAAATGCACTCATAGACGCCTTGATTCTCCATCCCATCTCCTCATGTGAGGTGTTTTCCATCCTTGGGTGTTTTTTAGCTTTAATGGGGTCTGACAAAGGCTTAGAGGTTAAAGTACATTACTTGTCCAAGTAGTAACCCCTCAGGCAATGTGTTTTATCTTCTTTATGTTTTTGTCTCTTTTGTGGGTTATTATAGAGGCTACGAGGGAAAATGCATTATTATATTCTCCAGGCATCAATCCCATCTCTTCCAATAATGTGTTTCCCTCCTTCATGTTTTTCGTCCCTTCACCAATGCATTTTATCTCTAGGTGCATTTTTACCTTACTACGAGGTAAAAAAATACATTAGGTGATGGATGGGTGAAATATGAATATGTGATCACATTCTACATACTCAATTTCATTTAAATCGATTGGTTGCAAGGCCTACCTAGATACCCATTCATAAATGTTAAATCAATAACATGACGATACATTTAATTAAAAGGTGGTATTGTCCTAGATAATTTGTGGTGAGATTAGGGAGTGTCAGACACTTCTTGGGGGGGAAATAAGTTTGGATTTATACTTATCATAATCAATTTCCCATAAATTGACTTGTTGCAAGGACTACTCGATCATCAAACCATGGATGTTAAACTTATTCAAGAGATGATATGAANTTAGGGAGTGTCAGACACTTCTTGGGGGGGAAATAAGTTTGGATTTATACTTATCATAATCAATTTCCCATAAATTGACTTGTTGCAAGGACTACTCGATCATCAAACCATGGATGTTAAACTTATTCAAGAGATGATATGAAATTTAATTTAAAAAGATAATTTGCAATAATAGATTGTCATAAGTTCAAATGGATGTTGGAAATGTATAATTGCATCACAAGCCATATCAAAAGTCTTATTCAACTATAACACTATCCAACATCTTAGACTTCCTATATTTGTATTCAACAATGAAAAAACGACTTTATATGCACAATATTGTTTTGTTTAATTGTGCATTTTGCTTTGGGAAATAGCGTTGCATCTAAATAAATATAGTACTCATGGTCCAAAGAAATTAGATTCCATCTCTCTTTACCACTCATTCTTCCTTAATCTTAACATTAAAGTTTTGCGAATGGATTTCGGCAAAACACTAAAATGAGTGCATTGCAGTAAAAAAAAGACTAATTGAACAAATGCTAGTATGGATTTGACACACCACAAGTGATGATTCATATGATCCAATAAACTTTTCTTTAGTATTTGGAAAATGCATGGTTTCCATGCTTATCAATGGAGATAATTAGTCTCACTCAAATCTCTTTCATGCCAAGCAATCACACAGAAAGATTGAGCCTATTAATAATGTGATCAATTTGCATAATTGAAAGTTAAGCACTAATGTCATTCACACATTATGTACACATTGAAACTTAAAACTAGTTGCTCAATCATGATTCTAAACAAGCAGGGGAAAATGCACAACATCAAACAAATAAGGCCAATCAAGAAGCTAGTCACTAAATCACAAAGTCAATTCACAATAATTCGATCAAATATTAATCATAGAGGCTGGAAAAAAATCTAAGGACTTTGACAACGATTTTAGGTATTTAGACCAAACAACAAGAATCAATAAGAAGATATAGATTTATAATAATTGAAACAATCACCTCACAAACTAAATCCTCATCAGATAGGTAAGATAAATATATGCAAAATAAAAAATAAAAATGGGTCCCTAGTGTCTCGGGTCAAGGATTATTGACATGCCAACAGCTGGAGACATGCAGGGAGTACCCAAGAATCCCTAATAATTAGTGTTAAGCATTGACCACAAACACCATGGAAAATTCACCTTCCTTTCACACACACACCAAAGGATGAGGTATAATTAAGATTGCGAAAAACTTCCTTTATAATGGAGAACAATTCATATTGTCACGGTCCGACTTATTAAATTCAATAACACTACAATGAGAGAACAAAACTTTTTTTTAGGAGAGTGATTACCAATAAATGTGATGAAAGTGCCAATTATTTCCTCCTCTTCATTCAAAATATTTGAAACAAGTTCCCTATAACTACAAGAACACATTTCTTACGTATTTCTTTGATGACAAATCAAAATCTACAAATGTAATTCTTTAAAAACTAGCAAGGACCTTTCTTCGTGAACCAATTCAAATGATTGCATGTTGTAACCTTATTCTTTAGCATAAGAGTAAGGAACCTTAAAGCAACTTATCAGTGCAACACGTTCACCATAAATAAATAAATTGGATTGCTTGTTAGCCATATATGTGAAACAACATTAAAGTTTACCTCGATGTACTTGTTTGTTATAAGAAAATTTCCAATTTGTTTTACCATGTCGTCTATTCTCTCTTGTAACATCTTATAGGTAAAACCCTCATACTTAATCAAATTGTAAAAGGAACGAATCATAGATATAGTTGGCTATTACTCGTGGTGGGTGCAAACAGAAAACACCCATTAAAGCCTCATATTGAAATCCTCTACATACTCTTCATCTTTTTTACACAACGTGCTTAATTCCTGCAACAATTTAGTCACCCGCTGAGACTCACCATAAACACTTTCAAACACTTAGAATTATTTTCAACCTTGGATTGATTGGATAGTTAAGACATTGTACCAATCCTATACTTTTCCTTTGAGAGTGAAAGGGAATAGCTTGCAAACAAGATCTTCATGAACATTATTAAGAAAACATAACTTAGATTCATAATTTTTAATATGCTCAAATGTGGTTTTCTTCCCTTCAATGTTAATCCTCAACAATAGATCAACTGCTTTTTGTGGAAGATCATGCAATGGTCATTGTAGATATAAAGTAGTGTGGTCTTCCCATGCAAGAATTTGGAGTGAAGTTGTGAGTCGTTAATGAATTTGTGAAAGAAATGGCTTTACTAGGCAAAAGTGTGTAGCTAGAACTTCCTCATTAAAAGAGTCTTTCATTTTGGGTTTTATAAGATTAAATGAAATGCAACTAATATGAAATGAAAGAATGTAATATGAAATATAGCATATATTAGCCAAGAGCAGTTTTACGAAGTGTTATCATTGCAACATATGCCAAACAAAGCAATAATAGTCCACTATTGAACTTTGCACATAATCAACAAATGCATTAGTTTGCAGGATATCCCGATGTTGTAACATGCTTGTTGCAACAATGACGCATTAGCAATTGCATGATATATTGGATACATGAAACAAAACCAAAATAAATAGTCCCATGATCAGTGGAGAACATGCATGCAATGGACACTATAGTGATCACACATAGGGAAATATATCTCACAACCATGTATAATGACAACAACCTTTATTACATCAATGCTAACACTTTGCTCTCCCAAGAAGATAAGTTACAATAAGAGAAAAATGACCATTTCCTCTTATAAGAGAACTTCATTTATAGCTTGTCCTAATGACTCTTGGATTTTCAACTTCTTTAACTATTCATCTACCGAATGACTCTTCACCTCCCCTAATACTTTTCAAACTCATGCTAGGAATTTGTCTTATTTTGTTTTCATTATTTGGTTCAATAATACCATTCAACTTATTTACATGCTCACAAATGAGAGAATATGTTTTAATAAACTTATCTCTTCATGAGAAGAAGGCATAATACACCATGGGTTTAATATTGGAAAATTTTATAATTAACCCGGTTCTTCTTATACTAATTTGAGTGCTCACATATTCAAGGAAATATTTGTCTTTTATTGGCTCTATCACATAACATTGAATCACTTCCATATTCATACTATCTATGCATTTTTCTCCAACATGTAAATGTGTTGAACTTGCACAGAATATATCTACCTAAACAATAATACACACATTTGCAGAGAGAATTGGAGAAAGAAGAAGAAAGAGAGAAAGAATGGAAGAATTTTCATTAACCGTTATTGCACACTCAAAGAGTGAATAATTTACAATAGATATATGATACCTGAGTAACTAGTGAGCCATAGTGGTGGTCTAGATTGATCTAGACACACACCAGCAGTTACAAGAGTAAACTGCCACCTAGTCTAGTCTCTCAGGCAGTTACGGGAGTGAACTG
>SNQJ01S0046160.1:45098-64747 GCA_010110895.2 Picea sitchensis | reverse complement strand
ATCCATATCATATCATCTAATCAGATGCACTAATATCACCTATAAAACAATCAAACCCCAATGGTACACTCCCTGATTCGATCCGGAGTCCAAGGGGTTCCATCAATGCCTCTGCATCCTCGAGGTCCAAGATCCTGCACACTCAGTGAAACCGAGTCAATAGCACCTGCCTATGTCAATGCAGTAAAACAACAAGTCATCAACTCATAACGCCTCATAATCAAAATAAATGTTTTAATAACATAAAATCTGGATCACTTGCAAGCAAGTGTCCTCAAAGAATAAGTTCGCTCAGTGCGCAAGAGCGGGATGTTACATAAATTTATTTTAAAATGTATAAACAAGGCCAAACAAGAAGGCAGTCACATAATTGCAAACTCAACTTGCAATCACTCAATCAAACATTCATCTCAGGGAGGAAAACATCCAATCACTTTCACAAGGATTTCAAACATTTAGACCAAACAATGAAAATTAATCATATGGTATCAACTTGTAACCGAAACAATCACCTCAAGAACTTAATCTGCATCAAATAGGTAATATAAATATAGGTGAAATAAAAATAAAAGGGGATCCTGGTGCCTGAGGTTGGGGATTGTTGAGGTGTCAACAAATGAATGGACAAGTGGCATGTTAGTGAGTGCCACATATGTATTATGTCATTGAGAATGTTAAAAGTAATTGAAGTTAATAGCTCACCAAGAATACTAAGAATCAATTATACTACAAATTTGAGTGCATGAATATAATTGTTAACTTCTTACCCTCTTTTCACATAATAGAATCTTCGGTATCTTTTCTCTCCCACTTGTGATCTTGTGTTTAATGTTTTTCTCCAGTGTTGACACCATGGAGGTTTTTGAGGAAAAAAACATCTTATAGAGCCTCTTAAAGAATATATTGTTTCTTAAAAAATAGAAACACAATGATTGTAAGAATGCGACTTCACATTTCTCCAAGCATGTCTCAAAAGCATCGACTTTTAAACTGCATTCCACCTACCCTTAATTAAAAATACAAGAGTTGAGAAAAACAATTTATTTATTATTTTGAAGTTGAAGCATGTCAACAAAGGATAGCATGTTATCTCTCTCATAATATAAACAAAATATTTGTATTGTATTAATTCAATGCTTGACTTTACAGTGAAGGGTTGTGACTTTTCATTACATGTATAAATAGGTTTGTTATTCCATGGCTATGAATTCAATTATACTTTGATTTATCGTTTAATAGAAGAATGATCATTACAAAAATGTGCTTGTATACAATGGAATTCATTAGCGATCACTAGGAGAGGATACCTAGTTATCACTAGTGAATTCCATTGTATACAAGCACATTTTTGTAATGATCATTCTTATATTGAATGATGAAAACCCAAGGGATGATTCCCCATATTTTTGGATTTCATCCTTAGTAAACTCATCAACATACAATATTGCACCTCGCTCGGTAGGGTTCAAAATGGACACCTATTAGAACAAAATTAGCCAAATCCATAGTGTCTACTTTTGGGGTTACTCTGGAAGTGTTTATACCATGCTTAAGGGTACTTCATGTGATGTGAAGTGCATGGTGTGTTGATTACCCTTGGTTGTACTATGATGTTTACACACTAGAGATAGCTTACTCATGGATTGCTAAACCTTAATTTGATTATTATTTTGCACTCTTCATTTGGAGGTTGGAGACCCATGTAGCATGGTGACTTTCGTCATGGTGCACACTTAGAGAGTTTGGTTGTTTGTTTGGGAAGACAACCCACTTACAGGAAGAGCATTGGGCATTTTGGACGAGGGAATTGAGCCCTAGATAGCATCGGGACATTTGGTTTCTTGCATGGAGGGCTCTACTTGACTTAAGGACACTTGGGTTGAGGAGTGATCATGTAGGTGTGGTGGATATAGAGGTAAGAGGGAGCATTGAAGCATTATAAGCCTTTGGAAGAGGAGTGTTCAACACATCTTGTTGAGCACTCACCTTAGACCCTTGCTTGTTGGATGTCAATGCCTTGGAGCTCGACATGTGTCACTTAGAGTTGGAGCACTTCACATGTGGGCCTATTTATTGTTTAGTTAGGTTGCTTGTTGTGGACAAGGTCCACTTTTTTATTGTTGACTTCCTTTATCTCTCATATAAATAAAGGGATGAGAGAGTCTTTTCATCCATTCATTCTTGTTCACTCACTTAGTCACTAGATGTGAGCACTTGAGTGCGCTGGTTTCTTTGTCTAATCTAATCTAATCTATTTTTTTTCAGAACATGACTTAGTTGGACACTAAATTGATTTATGAGACCCCCTTGTTTGTGGGACAAGGAAGCCCATTTGTGCAACAATTTGGTCTCCCCTGCTTGTGGGACAAGGAAGTCCCTTTGCACAACAATTTGACTGCTTAAGTCTACAAAGGTGTACATACCCTAACCCCCTCTAGATTCGAACTTGTGACCTCCTAAGAGGAAACACATGCTCTTAACCGTTAGGCCCACTCAAGTTGTACTTCTTAATAGTATTCACTCTTTGTCTTGAGTGTTAAAATTCTTGAGGAGATTCAAAAGAAGGCTATGTTCATGGTTTTTTTCCTAAGAAAACAAGGGAAGCTAAGGCATGGGAGAAACCCTAGAGCAAAGGGAGCACTCGCTCTTATAGCTCTTGTGAAAAAAGAAGACTATGGTTTTTTGGCCTTTGGAAACCCTAGTACTACTTAAAGTGCTTGATGTGAAGATAGGACATTATCCTGTACACTTGTGTGATGCAAGTGAAGGTGCCAAGAAAGACTTTCTGGTGTGTATGTTAGCTTGTTGAGGATCTTTGGTGCAGTGGCCAACTTCGGTCGGGAGAGAATCATAGTTATGAATTGGTGGCTAGGGTTTGGAGAGCATGACTTGTACCAACTTGTACTATGCGGTGGTATGTATTTATAGTTCATTTTATACATATATATGAAGTGCACCTACAGTCCAAACTTTATGTACTTGCATATTTGAACTTCAATTTATGTTATCTTGATGATCGAGTAGTTTCTAGTGTTAGTTATGCACATTAATTTGACATAGTGTTGAATAGATTTTGTTAAGTGATCTAAAATACATATAGAAGCTAAAGGGACAGATTCACTCTGGTTATAAATCTGTTATAAGCTCTTTTTAAGTCTGGTATATGCTTGGGAAGTGACCCTCAAGGGGTAAAGCATTGTTGCATTTGAGTTACATATGTTTGGTGTTTATATTCTTGCACTGCCTTATGTATTTAGTTGAAGAAAATATAGGTATTTGTTGCTATAATTTGACATTTCAGATTAGTGTTAAAGCTGAAAGCTCACAAGAAATAGATTCAAGGAACCTCAGATCTGAGGTGAAATTCCTAAATTTGCAATAAAAGTTGTAAACTAAAATTTCTACACTTAACAATAGTGACAATTGTAGGTTGAGCTAAACCCTTGGGCTATGCATTTTCAGAACCCTGCATAGTACCAGATAGTTGGTTAGGTAAATCCTAACCAAACCAATGAACCTTAAGGTTGAGTGAAATTTCTGAATTTGTAATAAAACTTATAAATCGAAATTTCTACACCAACCAATATCAGCTACCAAAGGTTGAGCAACCACTTGCACTATTTTTCTTTCAAGAAAAAATTCACAGAAAAATCCGAAGGATACTTCACCATATTCATAAATGACATCCTTGGTAAACCCATTAGCATAAGGCTAGTGTGTCTCATCCAAGGGGATTCAAACTAGGTGCCTGCTAGCATAGAACTAGCCAAATGCCCAATACCATCGGTGACAACTGGTTGAGTTAACCTTTTGGGCTAAACCCCTCCAAGATATAACCATCAATAAATAATTTATACATTGATTACTTCTATCAATTCATGATTGGTGTTTCATGTCAATCAATGCATACTTTAACCATTTTAACACACAAGATACTTCCACTAGCTTACCAAAGATTGTCGTCCCTCTTAAGAAAGGTGTCTTGAGAGATTCTAAGTTTTTAAAATAGCAAATTCTTTCCATGAACATACCTAAGATACAAGTATTAGAAATGATGATCTCATTAGATATTCCAACATTCCCTTATCATGAGGTCTAACTTCAACCCAAAATGTCTACACTCTATTACCATATACACTTTCAAGCAAGAATTTTTTTTTTTTTTTATGGTACTTGGCCAAACCTTAATGCAAAAAAACAGTGTTCCCAAATATGTTGAAATAGAACAGTGTCACAACTGCATTTTTTATTTTTTATTGAAGGTTCTTAGAAACATTGAGTTAAATATTTGCTAAATTGTTTTCTTGAATCAAATATTTGCTAAATTTTTGTCTTAAAGGTTTTTCTTTTTTAATGTAAATACAGCAGTTCTGTTTTTTAATATTTTACAGATGATTGCAGGGCTTGTATAAACAAGATGTTGAGTCTGCCACTCAGTTTTCACTTTCCCACAAGTCATCCAATAGTTCTTGGTATCATATGGACACCAGAATTTCCTATCATTAATGTGGCATATGATAAGCATGCATGATAAACCTGTATGGCTTCAAAATTCTTCTGCTATTTCTACTATAGAATAATCTGAAGTTTTTCAAAAAATATACTCATCACAGTTTTGTAATCTATCCTATCAAACCAGCAGTACTATAGCTAAATGCTTTGCTATTATCAGATAACCATGCAAATAACAGATTGTATGAAACCATCTTGGAAGAATTAATTAGAGGTGATAAACTTCCCTGGAAACTGCTCAGTGAACTAGGTGGACCCCTAAACCTTCTCCCCATGCCCATGAGCCATGGACACCATGCTCCAGAAGAATATGTTCTGCAATCACTCTCATTTCAGCATTGATATCTTCGAGTGAGTTTCATCGGAGGAAGATCGGTTCCATTTTTTGCTTCCATAGAGTGAGTAGAGAGGTTTCCATGCACTTGTATCTCCTGGATTTTAACATGGATATCATTCATTATTGAGAAGACTTTCTTCCATTTATGATTGTTTTCATTAATTTTGCTCTGGACAATCCTGCCCAGCATTGAGATTCTTTCACTCATGTCTTCCATATTGTCATTACTCTGCCCCACAAATCCACACATGGCATCTTTAATGGCCCACCGAGACTTGATAGCAGGATTGAAAGCCTGGCCCCTTGCTCTGAAGTCTTATGGGTTTGTGAGTGGAAAAACAATGGCTCACTCTCTCCTTCCCCCCCTTCTGCTCGCATAGAAGCTCCCAATGATTGCTACTCCTCAATCAGGTTTCTTACACGTGTTGGGTGTCTAGCCTTAAATGCCACTGTGGTTAGCTGCAATTTCGGCATACTTGGAACCCCTTCTTCCCCTCTTCTGTATGGAGCAACACAAGACCCAACATCATTCTTATTTCTTCCAGCAGTTTGGTTCTTACAATCCCAAGAAGGTTGCCCCTTCCTGTCCCTCGGCAATTCTCCTCCACAACCAGAATTGGGATCATTTTTCTTCATCCTATCATGCTGTGTTGTGCAATAGGTTTTATTCTCAGAGTCGCTGCTTAATTCCTTGATATTAAGCCAGCCTTTACCCTAAATACTGAGAAATTAGGCTTCATTTAGACAGATGGATTAACCCTTAGCACAGCAGAGAATGCAATGACAGGTAGTAGACTGAGAAAACCATATATCAATTAATTCTCCCTAACGACTCCTCATCATTCTGCAGAAGTTTACCATCATGAATTTCTGATCTTGGGATCATTTCTTCCCAAGATCCTACACTACGATGGCTCTCTTCATCCAGCCTCTTAACCAGCTAGGTATATCTTCCATCATCATTACCATGGGTTTGCATGATCTACCATCATTGTTCCTCTCCTCTTTCTTGTCACGTTGGATATGGCCCCATGCCTCACCAGCTCCTGTCACAGTGGCAATCTCTTACCACTTTCCTTCCAAGGTCGTCTCTTTCCATTGAGCCTCAGCATCCATTATAGATTTCAAAAGTTTCTTGAAAAAAGACAACATAAATTAGATTTATATTTACAATTTCCAAAACTACTGGAAGTTATTCTTACATTTACAATTTCCAGACTTATATAGGTCATATTTTTTTATTAGGCGGCACTACTCATTGCTGACTGCCGCTTACATAGAACATTTTAGTTGAATAGACAGCAGTTTGCATGTTCTTGACTATTACCCTAGGGTGAGAATGAAACTTGGGACAAGGAGTTTTTTCCAAGGAAAACACCTTGTGGAAAACCCTCATAGTACTTCCTCATGATCCATGGATGGTAAATGCGGTAAACTGTTGGCCCTAGCTACGAAGCCTAACTCCAAGGGGATCAAGATAATCAAACCTGTCACCTCCCCAACTTTGGGGAAGAAATCTCATGTCTGGCTTTAATTGCTTGAGCTAACCCTTGAAGCTTTGGGACAAGGAGATTGTGACTTGAACTTGCCATTTGAGCACATGAAGATATGGAATCAGAATCCATTTTGAATCTAACGATATAGTGAATGAATGAATCTGATTATTAGTCTTGCGGTAGGAGATATTGGGGGTCCACCAAATGTCAATCTTGCATATATATAGTAATGAAGCACAGTTATTTGGTGGTTACATTATATTGAGGATTTTGTTAAGGATTATGAATGTTTACTATGAGTGATCTCATTCTACAAAGAAAACATACAAGTGCAATTTTATCCCCATTTGAACCACATACAGACATTTTTACATAAATATGCAAAATTCTTGCAAATGCTGATGTAGATAATGTTCAAATCAAAGTACAGCTTCGATTACATTAGGGCATGCCCATGCACTTCTTGCTTTGAATCAAAAGAAGCAAGAAACACTACTAGAATACATTCAATCAGGCAGAAAATCTCTGATAGATTGCACAATGTGCTTAGCAATACAAATGGAATCAACTACACATCGCTTAAGCTCGGATAAAAAACGTTTTGTTATGCTTACAAGTGGACCAAGAACTTTATTTTTAATATTCATAAAGAATGTTATACATATATCTGAAAATTAGCAAACCAATCACATCAGGAGATCAATCTAACCATCTTTTTGTTTACAGCTCAGAGTTGCGACTCAACCGTTGTGCACCTAATTTCATGGGAGCAGTCTTACTACCACGCCCTCTTCCAGAACCTGAAGGATGAATATTTGCTGAATTGGGTCTACTGCTGTTCTCTGAAGATGACCTGATACGTGCAGTTGTAGTTGCAGAAAGGGGTTTTACTGTGGTGGAAGGTGGAGGGGCAGCAATAGCAGCCCATGGATCATTATCATCACGGGAGCTTGCTGATGTTACAGAAAGAGATTTCACCTTCGTTGTGGGTTGAGGGGCAGCAATTGCAGCCCAAGGATCTTCATCATCACTTACCTTGCTCACATCCTTGGATACTCTGCTTTGATGTCTAGAAGGCAAACTGTTTGCACCTACAGAACAGAAAAAAATGATGTTATAGAGAAGTAAATTAGTAGCATAAAAATATATGATAGCAGTCTCAAATGAACTTTTCAACAATTCTTTACCTGGTAATTTAGTTTGGACAATGGGCCTTTGCTGTGCAGCATGTATAGTTGCAAGAGGAGCAGGTGGTTTTTTCTCTTCCATTACTTCTATATCATCCCACCCATCCTTGTCACTTTCCTCTTCTTGCACTCCATTTTCATCAATGTCTCCCCATCCATCTGTTGAGGTTGGAGATGGAGGATGATCAATATGGTCAACTTCAGATGAAAGATTTGTTGCTGGAGAATCTGAAACATATAATGCTGCAGACAGCAAATTTCATGAATTATGACCAGAAACAAATACCATCGCGTACAATGGATAAGAACAAGGAATTGGGTATTAAAGTTAAACAGATGCCTTCTAGCTATCATGAAAATGACCAGAGTTCTGAACAGATCAGAGCTCATAGAATTTGAATGCACGGTTTCCAAAATCCAGAGCAAAGGTTGAAATTCGGGCGAACAAAGCAGAAACCATATATTGAATTCAGTTTTTGACACCAGTGAAAAGAATCAGTCAGTAGGCGCTTATCTTCAGCTAAAAGAAGCAATAAGCATCTGGTAGAATTACATCCAAAAACTAATGAGATCCTCATTTAAGAGAAATTAGTCAAAATAATGACCAGAAGGTATGTGACCTATATTGATGCAGACATGAACAGTTGGACAGCTCAAACAACATTTTATCTATTTCTGTATATAGTTGAGAATAAGAATTCATGTTTGCTTTTTCTACTAACATACCAATCAGAATGCAGTTGCATCATTTCATAGAAGTGTTCAAACCATCATTCAAGCATGCTGTGTCAGTAATCAAACATGCTACTGTTTAAAATATAAAAAGGCAAATTTTGAGTAGAGAAATAGCACAGGTGAACTAGATAAAGGAGAACAAGAGCCAAATTTCAAGCAAGCTTTCAAAAAGACTATCCGTGATTGGAATTTCTCAAGTTCTGACTCTCAAGCAAGGTTCGGACAAAGACATATTGAAGGAGAAACTCATTCCCGGCCTTATAAAATTCATAAAGAAAAGGAAAAAGTGCAACAACAATACTTGTATTTGCAATTTCATAGACCGAGGATCACCAGACTAAAGCATGTCCTCAGAAGGATGCATAGTTTAGGGAAATACTATGTAATTTTAAAAGGAAAAGAGTGTACTTGACAGAGTATCTAAGCTTGCTGAGCTGTCAGCAAAGTCAAAAATATATGGACCAACTAGATGATGTATTTTTCATGATAAGCAAGGAGGACAATCTATATGGAATAGAGGGATCTAAACTACTCCGGGCATTAAAACCCTGTTTGGAAGCTTTGGGGTGCTGCTAGTGGGCCTGGGATGGTTCAGTGCACCAAAAGAGGTAGATTAGCTTTAGTCATGGGATCCAGTATTCTAGTTAACAAAGACTTGCCAGCACCAAAATTTGCCTGACTTGACCCAACTTGACCTGGGTCCCAGACTAAGGGTATGGGTGATCCTAAATGAACTTTGAAGCTAGAAACAGCTATTGATGATTTTACCATAATTACATGTTATGCAGGTACCTGAACATATCAATACAAAGAATACCTGCGTTATTAGAAGATGTGGTTACTTGGTGTGCTGAAGCTACAACAGAATTGGAAGATGAAGCTAGAACTTGTTCAGACCCCTTCCCCTTCAATGTCAAAGAGCTCATTGCCCAACTGCATTGCCAATAAAAACAGTTATCGATGAAAATAAAATAATAATCGTATGCTGGTTGTCAGACTACTGCCTTCCAAATATATGTAAGAGTTTATGCCAGATAAACTGCAGAATGAATCAAAAGAAAGTGAACTTTCTATTAAAATGTCAAGACTCTCTTGGAGTAAATATGAATACAGAGAACACAAACTAATATCTTCTCTCATCAATGACCAGAAAAAACTTCATGGCAAAAGAAAACTGCAGATGTATAATGAGATGATGTATTTTCCATGAATTTATAAACATACATAGCAGGATTTGTGACTCAATTACATTTAAGAGACACTGAAATGAACAATGTTCTTTTACTGTAAAAAAATCCAACATAGGAAGGATAAAAACAGAAATCCATATAGGACAAATATGGAAATATAAAATAATGAATAAGAATATGAATGAATGATATGATTACAATGCCATGTGATGGTGTACTTATAGTATTGATTGGTCACAATGGTTGATAGGTCATGTCCTTTAGTTATGATGTGTCATTTCATTTATTCTATTAGTTACTATTTACTAATATTTATTTGTTTATGTTTATTACATTGCCTTCCCCTTTAGAAATGCTTTGTCCTCGAAGCATAAAAAAGTTATGCCTTCGTTCTGACTGGAACTGCTTTCCCATTATTCTTCATTCTTGAATTGGTAATGGTTGAGGACATGAGACAATATGATCTTCTAGGTGTTGAGCAGAATTGTCGAACTATGAAGGGGTCAGACAGACCACTGTAATTCAATTTCCTGCAAAACTATGTGGCAATGACTTATGTGATTTGGAACATGATCAGATTCCACACCTGAGCTTCTCTTCAATACAATAGGATCTTCATTTAGTTTCTCATATTGATTTCAACTTTCGTTCCAACGACTCTTGTGATTTGAATGACAATAAGGCATCCTTGTAAGTTGTAACATGGTCTTTTCTTACTGTATTTGTAGTTCCTTTTTGTTTCATGTTTGGTGGTCTATCTTCTTTGCATACATGTGTTGCTTTGTTGATCACTAAATATTTATTGGTAAATATACTTGGATTTTCCATCGTTTGTACTTCAACATCTGACGATATCCCTACTTCAACTCAAGCAATCATTGTTTCTTCATCGACGAGTGGTTCTCTGTTGACACATTGATCTATCGTTTCTTGTTGTGACTTCTTTTCACTTTTTAACTTAATCTGTGCGATCAAGTTTTGATTATGATTCTTAAGACTAGAAAATTCTTCTTTATATGCAACAACTTTGTCAAGTTCTTTTTGCATCTTTTGTATTGATTTTTGATTATCTTGAAGGATCACCTTTGAGATAACTTTAAGGTCTTCTGATGCTGCTACTGAATCTGACTCCAATGTAACATTCTATACAGTTATCTTCTTCTTATAGGAGAATGTCAAGAACTTCTTCATGTTAAAGATGAAAGTCCCATGTGTTTCCATCCAGGGTGAACCTAGAATTATGTCACTGCCATCGCTCCACAAAGATCTAACAGTGAATTGCAATACAAAAGTATAATCTCCAATGTTCGGCTCTAAATCACTTATGTTATATTCTTTTTTGTTCCAAAAGTCCAGGATTTCAATTGTATTTGACTCAGGAATCAATAACTAGTTAGCAAATTTAGCACTAACATAATTATTAATAGGAATAGTAATATATTTCCCTGCAAGTGTCCATTTTATTCTAAGTAGCACTAAAACAACATTTTTTAATGTTTAAGAAATCTTCCTGTTTTCTCATTATTAGACTCCATTTTGTTTTTGTTGAACACTATACCCTTGATTATTCTTGAATAATTACCATAACTCTTCACTTCTTCAACTTAAAAATAAATAACTTGAATAACCCCATTTCTTAACTTAGTGATGAAATAACTTTGACTTGGCCCCTTTATAACTTGAATTGGAGCTTAGGACCTCTTTTCTTTGAAGTAAGGTTTTCAAAGCTCCACTTTATAAATCCTTGGAATGGGTGCACTTGTATCAGATACTTGAGCTCTTTTAAATAAAACACTTTTTAAAAGTTATAATCCTTTAATTTATCACAACCTCTAGTTTGATTTTGCTATGACAGCCCTTAGTATTATCACACGACGTGACCTTAGTCACTAACATTTCCAAAAATGAAAAGAGTGGACCCGAATGGCTTAACTGTCATGGAAGGAGTTTCTCTGCAAATTGGACGATTTGCTTGGTTTTGGCTACTTCCACAGTGGTGGTGGTGGTGGTGGTCCCCCAATTTCCCACGCACAATATCTAGGTTAGTTACCTCACAACAACGGCAACGAATGAGACATAATATTCTAGAGTTGCGACCCTTATTCCATCAATAGTCATGATCTGCAAATTTTATTCATGATCCTCTAATATTCTGACCAACTTGTTTTATCAATTACCATCTGTTGATGTTTTGGTAGCTGTGGGAGGTATTAACCTCCAAGTGTAACCTTTGTACCGAGAATAGAATATTCTGGGAGTAAGAGAACCCTTAAACAGAGGTGTGAAAACCCTAGAAGAGAAGTCGACCCAAGGAGAATATTATTGAAGTATTCAAAGGCTCTAGAAAGAGAAGTCGGCCCCAGTCACTTGGACAGGCTAATATAAATAGGGAGGCGCCTAGCTCATTTGTACACACACTCTCTCACTCAGAAACAGTGCACAAGTCTAAGGAGGAGCAACAACAATAGCTAGGGCGCAAGTCTAAGGAGAAACAATGGTAGCTAGGGCACAAGTCTTTCTAGTATCTTCTTCTTGTGCGCTTCTCTTGGTAAAGGTACGCTTTATTGGTATTGTGTTGTCGCTGTAGCAGTGGTGTTGTTGCTTAGGGTTTATCTGTTGGTTCTAGTGTGTACTTGCCGGAATCATTCTATCTAAAGGTTATTGTGCTCGGGGGTGGCATAGTGAATGCCTATGGTTGGGTGACAATGATGTGACATTGTCTATGGTTAAACGAGCATATCAAAATTTTAACATGGTATTAGAGTTGGTTTCCTTCGTAATAGTCTAACCGCTGGAAGGAAGATCCTCAGTTTCCCCCATCATCAAGCTTGTTGAGCACTTACTAAACCCACCAAGAAGGTCGCCTAAGTAGGGTGCATCTTTTTCCTGGATCAGATCTACAAAATATTGAAGTTGGAAAATTAGGGTTTCCTCATAAAACCCTAGGTCAAGGTGTCTGGCATATAAAGGCTAGGGGAAATGGCTATCAGTACTAAGCTTGATGAGAAGCTTGAGGGTGCTGATAAATTCCGAGCATGGAAGTATAGAGTGATGCTCGTTCTATAGGAAAATGATCTAGAAGGTTTTATTAAAGAAGAAGTTGCAAAGCCAGAGGGAGATGAAGCTAAGGAAAAGCACAAGAAGAATTTGCTTAAGGAAAAGAGGATCATTGCAGATTCTATCAAGGATCACTTGATCCCACATGTCTCATCATTAAAGACCTCGAAACAAATTTTTGATGCCTTATCCCGATTGTATGAAGGCAAGAATATCAATCGGAAAATGACCTTGAGGACACAACTCAATAATGCGAAGATGCAGAATTCAAAAACCATTCAATCTTACTTCACAAGGGTGTCTCAAATCAAAGAACAGCTTGAAGCTTTTGGAGACACAGTTGAAGAAGCGGAGCTAGTGATGACTACATTGAATGGCCTCCCAAAATCTTGGGAATCATTTATTCAAGGAATCTGTACTAGAAG
This sequence comes from Picea sitchensis, assembly GCA_010110895.2. Lineage (NCBI taxonomy): Eukaryota > Viridiplantae > Streptophyta > Pinopsida > Pinales > Pinaceae > Picea > Picea sitchensis. The sequence goes on along the minus strand of SNQJ01S0046160.1, from coordinate 51,808 downwards.
AAAGCTAACAAAGTTCAATATGCTATGGGAAGATTGCACTCAGGAAGAAGCTAGACTGGTAGCAAGAGAAGAGAAGTTGGGAAATGATGATCAAGCTCTAGCAGTACATGCAAGAAAAGGAAGGAGCAGAAAAGAGGATCATCCCCCTAAGAAGTTTTAGAAGTCACGAAAGTCTCTAAAGACTCAAAAAGATTACTCTAGCTATAAATGCTTATGCTACCATAAGATGGGACACATTGCAAGAAATTGTCCTCTCAAGAAAGAGCATGCCAGAAAATGAAAAAATAAGAGACATCATGCTCATGCCATAGAAGATGATGAACCTGCTCAAAAAAGAACAAAAGAATATGATTCAAGTGAACAACATGTATTGATATCAGCGCTTACAGGAACAGTCACTCATGGAAGTGACACATGGCTTGTTGATAGTGGTGCTTCTAAGCACATGATCGGATACAACGATTCTCTCTCATATCTGGTTCAGAAAGATTCACTTCATAAGGTGAAGCTCGATGATGACTATCAGTATCCCATCAAGGGAGTAGGAGAAACCTCCTACAAGTTAGATTCCAAAATACCCTTGAAGATAAATGATGTCTTGTATGTACCCGGTTTGAAGAAAAATCTCCTTTCCATCTTAGCATTGGAACATAAAGGATTTAGAGTTGCTTTTATTGATGGTGAAGTTCTCATGTGGCAGAGAGGAAAGACTCTTGATGATGCTATTGTGATTGGTGTCTAAGAAGGGGCACTCAGATTCAACATTAGTACACAACAAAGTAAATCCAAGAGAGCTATGGTGTAGAAGGTTCGCTCACTTACACTACAAAGCATTACCAATCGTAAGCAAGATGGTAACAGGTTTGCCAAAGATTAATTTGGATCATGAAGGAACATGCAAGGGATGCGCACAAGGCAAGAACGTGAAGAATCTGTTTCCAAGCAGTGACAACAAAGCCAAAGGAGTTTTGGACATCGTGCATTCAGACGTGTGTGGACCGATGTCAGCCACTTCACTTAGCGGGTATGTATATTATGTTTCATTTATTGATGATTTCTCACCTAAGACTTGGATTTATTTCTTGAAATCAAAAGGTGAAGTATTCAGCAAATTCACAGAATTCAAAACTCTTGTAGAAAATCTTTTTGAAAGGAAGATAAAGATTTTGAGGTCAGATAATGGAGGAGAGTTCACCTCAGATGACTTCAAAGCATTCTATAGAGAAGTTGGGATTAAGAGGGAGCTCTCTACTCCCTACAATCCTCAGCAGAATGGGGTGGCAGAAAGAAAGAACCGAACAATAATGGAAGCAATAAAGGAAATGATTCATGATCAAGACTTGCCTATGCACCTACGGGTAGAAGCAACTAGGACTGTTGTTTATGTGTAGAACAAAAGTCCTCATCGTGCACTTGGGAACAAGACACCAGAAGAAATGTTTACAGGAGAAAAGCTAGAGGTCCTACTTGTGGATATTTGGCTATCCAGTGTATGTACATCTTCCCAAAGTTAAGAGATTAAAGTTGAATCCTTCAGGAAAGAAGGGTGTATTTGTTGGATATAGTGAAACATCGAAGGCATATAGACTCTACATCCCTGGTTACAGACAAATCGAAATTAGCAGAGATGTTACCTCCGATGAGGATGCAACCTTCAATAGATTAAGGCAACATCATACAGATGAGATCCATGATAAGGAACCTGAAGCTCCAAGAGGAGCATGGTCCAGAGGACCATGACATGGCAGAACCACAACGACCCGCAGAAACAAATACAAAGAAAAGAAGACCAGCTTGGGCTCGTGAAATTATTCAGGATGCCGAGAAGTATGGTGCCTCGGATGGATCTTTCAGAGAAAGCAAGAAACCTCGACCATATTCCAGTTATGTGGCATTGTTATGTGATATCATTGATGCCATGATTGAGAAATACCAGTCCATCATTAAGAATGATGCCTGGGATGTGGTTCCAAGACCGAAAGAGAAATCAGTTGTGAGTTCCAAATGGATTTACAAGACAAAACACTCAGCAGATGGCAGTATCGAGAAATACAAGGAAAGGTTCGTGGATTCTCTCAAAAAGAAGGAATAGATTATGAGGAGACATTTGCTCCTATGGCGAGGTACACTTCGATTAGAGCTATACTTGTGATAGTTGCAGTGATGAAATGGAAGGTACATCAGATGGACGTGAAGACAACTTTTTTGAATGGTGTAGTGGAAGAGGAAGTGTACGTGGAGCAGCCATAAGGATTCAAGACACATGACAGGCAGACACATGTGTGCAGTTGAAGAAAGCCTTATATGGATTGAAACAAGCACCCAAGGCATGGTATGGTAGAATTGACAGCTTTCTAATGAGCTTGGGCTTTACCAAGAGTAAAGCAGATCCCAACCTTTACTACAAGGTTGAGGATAGTGGACCAGTGATATTATTGTTATATGTGGATGACCTGTTTCTAACAGGGGACGAGAAGCTCATCACAGAATGCAAAAGAAAGCTTGCATCTGAGTTCGCGATGAAATACCTGGTTATGATGCATTACTTTTTGGGTCTAGAGGTGTGGCAAAAACCAAATGAGATTTTCCTGTGCCAAGGAAAATATGCAGTAGAAATCCTAAAGAGATTTGATATGATGGATTGTAAATCCATGCCCAAACCAATGGTGACGAACCTAAAGTTATTGAGTGATACTTCTTCAGAGATAGTGGATGTCACCATGTACAGGCATATGATTGGTTCGTTGATGTATTTGACGAACACTAGACGAGATATATGCTTTGCGGTGAACACCTTGAGTCAGTATATGGTTGAACCAAGACGTGTTCACTTAGTTGCAGGAAAGCATGTGTTGAGGTACATGAAAGGTACAATTGACTATGGACTCAGATATATTTCGAATTGTGAGATAAGCCTGCAAGGCTATAGTAATTCACATTGGGTTGGTAGTGTCGCAGACCTGAAGAGTACATCTGGATGTTGCTTCAATTTGTGATTAGCTATGATCTCATGGTTTCGCTGGAAGCAGACTAGTGTGGCGCTCAGTACGGTTGAGGCAGAGTATATAACAGCATGTTCAACTAGCAGCAAAGCAATGTGGCTTCAGAATCTGCTTGCAGGATTGTTTGATCTTGAGTTAGAGGCGATTTGTATCTTGTGCGACAACCAGAGTTGTGTGAGGTTGTCAGAGAACTCGATGTTTCATGACAAGTCCAAGCATATCGAGATCAGGTACCATTATATCAGAGATATGGTGTAGAAGGGAGCAGTAAAGCTCCAGTGTGTCGCTACAGATGAGAAAATAACAGATGTGTTGACCAAGCCTTTGTCAAGGTTGAAGTTCGCGTACTTCAAAGACAAGCTTGGCATGGTCCAGAAGGACGTCCCTTGTAAGAGGGAGTGATGAGTTACATATGTGATTCTTGGGGCAGTAGCTTGCAGAGAGTGGCAACAATAGGTGGTCATTTACAGACACGTTACTGACTGTGGCATCAGTCAGCATGACCTCGCACAGGGTCAATAGAGCGGATCCTTCGGGGAGGGCGAGTTTCCCAGCTTTTCAAGCTGGAGGGCCAACCTGTGTGGTTGGAGGTGTTTCCTAGCCTTGGGCTAGATGGGTAGTGTGTNCTGTGGCATCAGTCAGCATGACCTCGCACAGGGTCAATAGAGCGGATCCTTCGGGGAGGGCGAGTTTCCCAGCTTTTCAAGCTGGAGGGCCAACCTGTGTGGTTGGAGGTGTTTCCTAGCCTTGGGCTAGATGGGTAGTGTGTACGCACTACATCGCGTAACCCTCGTGGTTAGATGCCTAGTCACTGTGGGTTGGATGCTTGGTGTGCCAACCAAAAGAACTAGCTCTAGGGCTAGTTGTTAGATTCTGTGTGAGATGGCAATTTGCAATTGCCCAGACTCCGTTTGGATTAGGTAGTAGCTCAGTTCTGTGTAAACTGGCTCAACTGCATATTCCAGATTATGTGTGAGCTGGATGGTTGACTAGTTCTATATGAGCTAGATGCCTAGCTATGTGTGAGCTAGATGAAATCCCTATAATGACATAAGGTCTGAAAGGACAATGAGGCTATGCCCACTAGAGAGATGCTACATGTGTTGATGAGGTCCCAGATGCATGACTGTGACGTGGCCATCATATAGTCTTTGTGTGTGACTATGATAGAGCCTGTGTGGTTATGATGGTGATACTTGTGACATGATCTGTTTGATCATAAGATGGCATGTGTGGCCATGCTACTTGAGACATGATCTATTTGATCATGAGATAGTCTATGTGGCTATGATGATGCTACTTGTAGACTAGTCTGCAAGACCATGTGAGTCTTACCCATGCCATGTGAGATGGATGGATGTGATTGACACCATTACATGAAGAACATCTTAGTTAATACCTCCCTAGCTAAGAGGGAGTGTTGATGTTTTGGTAGTTGCGGGAGGTATTAACCTCCAAGTGAACCTTTGTACTTAGAATAGAATATTTAGGGAGTAAGAGAACCCTTAAAAAGATGTGTGAAAACCCTAGAAGAGAAGTCGGGCCAAGAAGAATATTATTAAAGTATTCAAAGGCTCCAGAAAGATAAGTCGGCCCCAGTCACTTGGACAGGCTAATACAAATAGGGAGGCACCTAGCTCATTTGTACACACACACTCACTCATAAACAATGCGCAAGTCTAAGGAGGAGCAACAACAACAACTAGGGCGCAAGTCTAAGGAGCAACAGTGGCAGCTAAGGCGCAAGTCTTTCTATTATCTTCTTCTTGTGCACTTCTCTTGGTAAAGGTACGCTTTATTGGTATTGTGTTGTTGTTGTAGCAGTGGTGTTGTTGGTTAGGGTTTATCTGTTGGTTCTAGTATGGACTTGCCGGAATCATTCTATCTAAAGGTTATTGTGCTCGAGGGTGGCATAGTGAATGCCTATGGTTGGGTGACAATGATGTGACATTGTCTATGGTTAAATGAGCATATCAAAATTTTAACATTATCAACCAACAATGGTTTAATACTTATGGCAATACTCAACATTGAAAACACCACATGAGTATTACTCTGTTTTGAGAAGATAAAGAAGTGTAATGGCCACAGATGTTGGTTATGTTATAGCGATCTCATGTCCAATACAAGAGGCCTATTGGTGACTATGAGTGTCTCTTTTGGAGACAACAACCACAATGACAGTGATGGCCCTTCTTGCTAGATATCTGGCAGCTGATTTTCCTCTAATTTTCTTTGCACTGGAATTCTATTTTGTCAATTTATGGTTCCCTTAAAATTTGCGGTGGACAAACCTTTCTTCTTCCAGTTCTTTTTTTCTTTAATTTATTTATTTACATTTTTTTTTATATCTGATTTTATTTTCAAACTTGTAACATAATCTTATTTCTTCAACAAAATTCTGAAAATGGCCAAAGCCATGATTTGGTGAAAGACTTGGAGTTCAGAGAAATTCTAAAAGGATGGGGTTGGCCAAAACCCAAATCAAACAAGGTTTGATAAAAAGTTTGTGGCCAAAGGCCAAGATAAAAAAATGTAGCTCTGATACCAATGAAATGAACAATGTTCATTCAATGTAGAAAAATCCAACATAAGAAGGATAATAAACAAAAGTCCATATAGGACAAATAAATAAATATAGATAGGAAGTTTTTGCTAGGTTTTCATCCCCATCAAGGTTTCCCAGGATAAATGGTGTGTATCTTGTGATTGTGTTTCTCTCAGTGATCCTATCTATGTTATGGTTATCTAGTAAATTGAAAAGAAACCTAATAATAGCTTAAACCTTAACATGGTATCAGAGCTAAGCTGAAGAGAGCATCTTTCACTGGATAAAGAAAAACGTCACTGTTGTCGTACAAGAAAATTAGGGTTTTTTATTGAAGAGGAATTTCAGCGCAAAAATCATCTATAAAAGTGCGCCCTAGCCTAGGGAACCCATTGGCAACTTCAGCGAACCTTTTCAGTGGATAGAACTCCCGAAAAGTGAAACCCTAGCTTTCACCGGTACCAAAAAACCAAAAAACCAAAAAACCAGAAGTACCAGAAAACCAGGAAACCAAAACCAGTACCAGAAGTACTAGTCTAGAATTCTGCTGGTCAAGTTTGAAGGGGCAAAATTTGGATTTTCTGAAATCTAACTGCACCAGGCTACTCGCCTCAGCCAAGCGCACCTCCTGGTAAGTTTAAAATTAAATTCTGAGCATTTTCAATTTTTAGTCATTTTCCTAGCTCCAAGTAAAGATGTCTGCAAGCACTAAGCTTGTTGACAAGCTAGAAGGTGTGGAAAACTTCCATGCCTGGAAGTATAGAATTGCACTCATTCTTGAAGAGAATGACCTAGAAAGATTCATTAAAGAAGATTTACCAAAACTTGTCGATGTTGCAGCTAAAGAAAAACACCAAAAGAACACAGTTAGGGCCAAGAGAATCATTGCAGACTCTATTAAAGATCACTTGATTCCTCAAGTGGCTTCAAAGAAGACTCCAAAAGAAATGTTTGATGCCCTAACCAGATTATATGAAGGAAAGAAAATCAATCGTAAGATGAATCTAAGAACTCAACTCAAAAGTACAAGGATGCAGAAAGGAGAAACAATTCAGGAATATTTCTCCAGAATATCACAATTCAAAGAATAGCTAGAAGCAATTGAAGATACTATAGATGAAGACGAACTTATAATGACAACCCTTAATGGTCTCACAAGA
>SNQJ01S0046159.1:165480-176884 GCA_010110895.2 Picea sitchensis | reverse complement strand
ATATTTCATTGTTCTACCAGTGGACAAAAATGTTTACATCACGGTCGATGTGTTTGAAATTTAGATCTCACATGTAAATTTCATATATTGGTTAATTATCCACATGCTTCCCATGTGGACATAAATGTTTAAATTCATAATCTATTATATACAAGTGAAAAATAAGTATTTAATATTTTGTTCAGTGAAAAATAAGTATTTAATATTTTGTTCAGTAGTTAAGTATTTGTATTTATATAAGTAAAAAATAGGTATTTAATACTTTGTTCAATATTTAAGTATTTTTATTTAAAAATGTTAATGTTTAATACTTTGTTCAATAGTTAAGTATTTTTATTTAAAAATGTTAAAGTTCTTATATGTTTTTAAATGTTAGTATTCATTACAACCATATAGTTATATGTTTTTAAATGCTTGTACTCATTATAACTATTACATCAACAATATAGAAGTAGTTTAAATGTTTTAAGTTTTTATTTTTTGGGGGTGTTTTTTTTTATGGGTTTTGTTCAAAATTTGGTTGGAAATTTAGAAAATTGCAAATTTTAATGGTTGAGATTACATATTTTGGGTGTCTAGGAGATTTTGTTTTTGAGGGAGTTGAATTGATTTATACGTTCAAAAACTCTATCTAAGCAATGAAAAATTGTGATTTCACCAACAAAATTAAAAAATAAAACTTTTAGACTATGACTTGTTCCTCTAATATCCCCAAGTACCCATGGCTTAGCTCATCAATGAAATATAGAGATGTATTTGTTGCTTTGCAACTTTCTTATAATTGATTTACTATGATTATGGATATGGACATTCTTATTACTATTTTGCCTTAATTTTGATAATGAAATATCTATATCAATAATTAAAAGATTTTTTTAAGAAAATTAAAATTTAATATTTATTAATTTTAAATTATACACATTTTTCTATCCATATAACAAGAAAGTGTTACCTTATTTTTGTATGATAGGTGCTTCATTTTATTTAATTTAACTTATTATGAAATATACCAGAGTAGATCCATCTTAAGTGTGGATCTATTATGTGTCGAGAGGGATCAAATCCCTCGAGGTGAAAACCTCCTTTTAGATTGAAAAACTTGAGGAAAGGTTTGCATATCAAGGGATTCGATCCCTCTCTACCCATGATAGATCTAAGTTAATATGGATCTACGTTGGTTCAAGTAGTGGGAAGGACTGTGAAATTTTTAGATGATAATCATTATCTATATGTATATGTTTTAGATGAACTTGATACTTTAAAATTTACATCATTATGAATCCGAAATTATTAATCCCAAGTCTCAATGGAATTTTTTTATTATTACCTCTTTCAATAGGTATAATATGAATAGTATGAGAGAATAATTCATCCCATGGAATTCCCACATAGTTATCAATCTTACTAAAACATATGTGGGAGGTTTAGGAGTGAATTTTTTTGGATTATACACAATATGTTCAACTACCCAAGGGCACCATTGACAAGTCCATAAGTTTGAATTAAGCATAACCCTATCTCCAATAGAAATAAGAAGCTCATAGTACATTGTTTTCTCATCTGCTTCCATGGAGTAGTTACTTCTTACTCTTGTAACAATGCTTCCATGGAGTAGTTACTACTTACTCTTGTAACAACACTTCATGCAATAGGGCAATTTAGTGATATCAAACAACAATTATTGTGATTATGGAGATCATATTTTGTTACAAGCAAATGTATAGCCTTATCAAATGACTCTTTTGTGAAACCATCCATATTGGTATATGTATGTGTCATTATTAATCTCCTATCTTCTACAATAGGAATTGCATCTCTAACATTTATTCATTAGAATTGTATCAAGAGTTATGTAACAACTGTGAACAAATTCCATATTTCTCTTGCATGACCTTAACATGCACATGCAGGTCTATCTAGAATAAGAGGTAGTTGTCCCAAATTACCTACCAATACAATTTATCTACCACCAAAAGGAATAATAGAATACACCTACTTGATTATGTTAAATCATTTTTCATTGTATCAACACTTAAATCAATGCATATTGATTTGCATTATGTCATTATTAAATCAATGCAACTAATTGCTTTAAATCATTTATCATTGTATCATCACTAAAATCTGCATAGCATGGTTTTTCATTATATCATCATTGAAATCAATGAAACTAATAACTCCAAATCATTTATCATTGTATCATTACTAAAATCAATGCATCTCATTGTTTTTCATTATGTCATTATTGAATCAATGCAACTAATTTTTTAAAATAATTTTTCATTGTACAATGTCTAAAATAAATGCACCCTATTGTTTTGTGTTATATCATATTAGTGAAATCATTTCAATTCCCTTATTTCTCTACACCGTTTTTTTTTTCTTATCGTAAATCAAATCAATATGTCATATTCTTTTGTCTTATATCATATTAGTGAAATAATTTCAACTCCCTTATTTCTCTACACCATTTTTTTATTATTATCGTAAATCAAATCAATATGTCCTATTGTTTTGTGTTATATCATTATTGAAATCAATGCAGGTACTCAATGATTGATATTGCATTCTTTCTTAGTTTCCATGGGTGGAACATATCAATAGTATAAAATTCGGCATACTTCATTTTGAAAAATTCTTTATTTTGATACTCATATTAAGGCGAAACAACTGCTAATGATACATGTCACATTTTAGGACTATTTATACGAATTGTGAAAATTAAATAATGCTTCACCACCAAGCTTAATTGAAATTCTCCAACTAATGTGGGTGCACACACACACACACACACACACATTTAAATGGGAATTCCATTTTTTGATTCACTTATTGTTTAATATTTTACTATTTTTAATCAAAAATATTTTTGAAGAGATACTTGTTAACAAAATTGAATATAATTTTGTTAAATATTTAGAGATTTGGTAATAATTAACTGTATGTTTTTAAAGCCCCGGGATGGGGTGTCAGTGGAGGCCAACTGGCGTATAACAGAGGAGGGCATATGTCAACGGGGCACGGAGCCATGTGACGGGCTCGTGCCACCATCCACCACCCTTCCGTAGCATTAAAACGCTCTTATGGCGATGGGAAAGAGTGTTAATGCACACACTCGACCTCCGCATTGTCTTATGGCGCTGTTACTTGTTTCTGAGCACTGTTTCTGCTGGAGTTTTGATGGGCTTTCCCCTTGGCAGCCATGGCTGACTTTTGAATGTGCCCACTGGTCCTCGACGACTCTTCTCAACATCCAACCCAACGACCTTTGCTACGTGCACCCCATGCCTAACCAGAAAATCCGTCTGAGAGGGAGGCCACGACGGGGTTCTCCCTGGAGACCTCGTAGACCATCCATTTCTCCGCCCGCTTTGCCCACAACTGGTTCATCCACTCACATCCAGACCGCGCCTCATAGTTTTACCCCCCTCGACCTGCCAACCAGAAGCACCAATGGCCTAACACTAATTCCTCGGATGCCCAGCTCATCTTTGCGTCTCCTCCTTACTCCATCGGGGATTGCACTGACCCTTCCTCCACAGTCGGCTTTTCCAAGAGACTTAGGGGCCGACCATCCACCTCCTCTGTGGAAGTCGGGGCATTCTAACCTCCCCGCCTCTGACACCACTAATGGCGAGCAGGTCAAGGACAATTTAGCTATTCTCTATGGCCTTGTTTTCGAGCTCCACCAGGGGGTGGAGGACCTGCAATTTCAGCTGCAACTCACCAACAAAAAGGTGGAGCTCTTCCTACAACTCCTCTCCTCTATGCATGAGACTTTCCTCTCGACACCGGAAGAAGCTACCTCAAGGCAGGAACTAGTAGCAGAGGCCACCGACGGAGAGGACAATGAGTGCGCGACTACAAAGCAGAAACCTAGGGAAGCTACCACAGTTGGGGATACCACAATACGAGATGCAGCAGAGTCAGCGTTGGAACGGAATGGGAACGTGACCATGGAGGAGGAGGACACCGCAAAGCATGACACTGGAATTGCGACCAAGGAGGAGGTCGAAGCGCAGTGGGGGGACGGGACAGCTGTTGTCGAAGAGGAACCATGGACAGGATATCTCAATGCGACCTAGCCGGGTTACGTGTCAGGTGTCTAGACTATTGATGTGTCATAAGTCCAGCCAGTCAGGTTCTCCTTGTCACTTTGTATGGGTGTCCATGTTGTCTTAGACATTTCTTTTTATGGTTTATTACTATGCTCAGGCTGACTAATCCGCTGACTGGGCTGGTTTCCCCTCTGTTGGGGCAGCCCAGTAATTACAGTAGGACCATTTTTATATTTTGGAATTTCTCTTTACCTTTGGCAGGAACTTAATATACTAAAAATCTCTTACTTAAAAAAAAAAAAAAAATGTATGTTTTTAAAGACTGTTTTTGAATTAGATTTCCTTTGAGTGGTTTAGTTTTTTCCCCTTATTATTTTTATAAAAATAGAGCAATCCATAGTAATTGATTCCTATATATAATCATTCTTTAGGGTGAAAAATATTACTTAATTTTGTTTGCATGTTAAATGAAACATAATTTAAAATATGGTATATGCATCATGGCTATGAACTATAGATATATATGGATAGATTTTGTCATGTTTCAATGAAATTAAATATGCAAATTGAGAATTATAATATATAAATAAATCTTGCCGGGTTTAAATAATATTAAATATATAAATCCTCATATGGGGTCTTAGTTTAGGCTTAATGAGTGTCTACATGAAAATTGAACTCTCTTCCACCTGATAATCCCATTCCCCAAGAGGATGTGTGGTCGATTAAAATATCATCTCTTTCACCGTGCAGTTAATGGCGATCAATTATTTGAAGTGTGAGGTGTTGGATCAAGGTACATGTGATGAGACATACTGTAACACTCAGATCAATGAAATAGTTAAGATGAAAATGTTGTATCTATGGTTTGACTTCTCCAAGATGACGATGATGAGGTATGACGAGCAACTATTTATTATGGTTTTTGCATGAATGCATGATGCCCAGAGAGTAAGTTGTTGGTTTGAGGTAATATTATTGTCTCCCCTGAGTTGAATTGTGAGCTTCCTTCCTCTCACAATGCCTCGTGTACGGGAGCGAGGGTGATTTCATAGAGACAAGGGTTCTTACTGACAAAGGAGCACCCAACAAGATAGAATGACACCATCATTAGGTGATTATGGGAAGGAGACAGGTCTTCAATCAAATCAGAATGATACCTTGCATGATGATTGGCGTTCTCAACCGAGGGGGTTTGACATGTAAGAAGTTCTGAGGGACGTTTTCTCCTGGGGTTGTTGGATCAAATGCGAAGAGGATGGTGTCATCTCCAAAGATGAAAGCCTCTAGCTGAACATCCTTAGCAGTCACCTAGACATGACCCCTCCTATGAAAAATATAGCTCAATATGAAAAGACTGAGACCTTGAAGAAATACTTCCCTTCTTCTTCGACCATGAATCCTTAGCCTATGGACGAACATCATCACACCGCGATGAAGAATTGTCACCTAGAGGGTGCTTATATAGATTTATCTTTGAAGTAAGAAGTGAGGTTGCATATTTGAAGTAAAGAATGGAGTAGTTGGACCACAAGGTTAATTTGTTGTTGGCTCTTTGTTCTCATCATGAACAACCTCAACTTGTTGAGGAGATGGAAGCCCGGGTAGGTGCCAACTTGTATATGCCTATTCCTCTGCGGTTACGTCACCTGGATAACCAGTCTAAAGATAAGAATCCTCACAAATTCCCCTAAATAGTCATCATTTTCAAGATGGCTCCTCTACTCAACTTTGTCTGTCTGGTTTCAAGTTTTCTTCTTATTTGGATTTTTTATATTTTTCTTATAGTTTGCTACGATTCTTGCGTAATAACAAAACATATACAGTGTTTTGGCTCCTCGGAGCAGGATTATTTTTTGACATGGAATTGGGCTTGGGTTAGCTTCGAATATTGGATACCTAGACCCGAGAATACTGCACCTGTAAATGTTATGTTTCTTAGAAGGTAATTCCAATTTATTTCTTATAAACAAAAAAATATTAAATATATAAAACTTGGAAATTATAACAAGTTAATTTATACAATATTCAATCTTTTTTTAATGATATTGAATATGCAATTTGGAAATTTCTAATATGTGATCTTCATTTCCTTGCTACACATGATAAGAGTAGAATAGTTGTTAACTTGCAATGAAATCTCATCATGGTTATAACAAACTTATTCACACCACACATGAAAAGGTTAGGTTATTTATTTGCTTACAACATAATCTTATCATAAAAATATTTCACTACATTGGTGTTCTCCTTGGTTGTAGGGTCACTGGAAACATGTTCTCCATAAAAAAGAGTGATTCATCCTACTTTATATTTCACTTATTCATTAATTGGTGTCATAAAAATATGAAATATATGTGGTTATGTGGTATAGATTTTAAGCAAAGTAAGAGATCTAACTCCCACAATATGGTACAATATTATATATAACAACAATAATTATTAGTAGCCACACAACCATTTAAACATACCTCCCACAATCAAACCAATAAACTATCCATTAAACTTTCGATAGAATCGAGCTCTAGTCCTCTCTATAATTTGAAATCTATTTAAGCTGAATGTCACGTCACATTATTCTATTCTTCTTGTTATCTCTGGCCACTGCTAGTTCAATGCAGCTATATATATATATATATATATATATATATGTTGTGAATTATGCATGATAGATATGGAGGGCCACAATTTCTGTTACTCCTTTTGGTGTCGACGTATAAAATAATGGATCTGTCTGCATAGGAGTATGTGTGTGTGTGATTTAAATGATGCATGAGATCTAGAGTTATCTCTGGCCACAATTTCTAATGTCACTAGAAAATCATTTAACCTCACGAAAAATATTTACATCGTAGTTTTTTGTTGTGCTATTAATAACAGAACCTGGAAGTCTACCTTCATGCTTATCATAGGACTTACATTGTAGAGGTTGTTAAGTATCATAACATCTAGTAAACTTCACATTTACTTCATTTTAAATTTCAATGTGGAATGTGAAAGTGTTAGAATGATTCCATATTTTTCTCAAAAGTTGAGTTCTCTCTCAAGTTTATAAATTATTGGTGTTCACATTAATAAATGCTGAAAAATTCCTTGTATGGTTAATTGTTAAGATTTCATCCTCTAAACTAATACTCTTCTCCAATCTGAAACCCTTTTGAAATCTGTTTTAAGTGATCTTTTGAAATATGTTTTAATTTAATGTCACATCGCATACAATTTTTGCTTATTCGAGAACTTGTGAAACCCTAAAAACCCAAAAAAATTCAAGAACAATAGTGCACATAATCCCTAGGTGCACTTCTACCCAACATAAAATATTGATAATATTGAAAAACAAAAAACAATTACAATACAAAAGTCTTATAATTTCAAAGTGTACCTATTATACTTATAATGGTTTACAAATTGAAATTTTTTTCGTAAGTCTTTCCCATATATAAGAGAGAATAACTAAGAAAAGCAACAAGATTGTTAATGTATCACAATATTTTTAATTAAACCTAATGATATTCATACATATATATGTATATGTGTGTGTCTCTGTGTGTTTCACTTTGTTTTTTAAATTTTACATTAAAACAGACATTGTTTTTTATTTAGTCAATATTATATATATCTATATATTTAAATGGACATGTGTCAACTCCATGTTGAGCACGTAAGGAATTACACATTTCACCCATACTAGGTAGTAGAAAGTGACTCTCAATGCAATAATAAATATGTTATTTCCTAAACAATCGTATTTACTATGTAAATCATCAAACTTTGAAGAAAATTCGATTATGGTTATAAAAACCATTTGTCCATTGTCCTTTTGATAGGCCATTGAATTGAACAAAGTGGAAATGAGAATACACACAAATATATCTACTTCAAAAAAATCGACATCTTTATTTGTGCATCAAATGTCTTTATATAGTATTTTACATAGGATCAATCTAGTTCTTATTTGATATATACTAGCAATAATTTGACATAGTTAACTTTAAGTATCAACAAATATAAATTAAAATTGCATGAGGCTTAGGGTTTTTTGTGTCTTTATTAACTTATACTTAAATACTAATACTAAATATTAGTGTTTGTTAGAGATGCCATACTAGTTACACCTAGTCTAAAAGGGGTCCTTGCTTTCCCACTAGTTTTCAAAAGGTCATAAAAATGACAAATCCACCAACCTTCTAGTTTAGGAGATGCACTAAAGCAATTTAAATTTGACCTTCAGTTTGCTGACATAGACAAGAGGTCTTCATGTACCATGGATACTATTTGGAGTTGGGAAGACAAACTGAGCACATAGTTGTGGAATGCATCTTGTTTCTAGCAAGTGTCGATTAGATGGGGAAGCCACTAGTATTGAAAAGATTCTATAAGATAATATGTTTTGTCATATGGTGATAGAAGATACTATAATAAGGCCTTGATGGAGTTGACTGTGATAAACAATGATGTCCTTGACTAGATGTGTCAGTATATGCATAAGGATAATCATGACACTAGCACATCTCGAATGTGTCTCTTTCAATATGTAAAATAAGTTTCCTTAATCATGACTCAACTCAACCTTTCCATGTCCTCAAATCATCTTTATCTCCGACAACAATTTCTATTTGCAAATAATTCTAGAGGAGTCAATGGGAAAATTTGAAAACATTGCCTATGTTCATTTATTGATTCACAACCTTGTGCACATTTACCTATCTTCACACTTTTGGCAGGAAGTAGACCTTTTGTTGTATGCTAACCCATATTTTGAAATTTGATGGAGGAGCATCTTTGGTTCTGGGCAATCCAAATCACCCAATAACATTTCAATTATGTACACATTCAATTAGGATGAATAAATATGGTTGCAACTCTACTTTGCATATCGTGTTGCATCTCCTTGTTACAAACAATAGTGCTACGACTTGTGCCGAAATGACTAATGACAATGTTGTGACTCCTATGCTACAACTCCACGCTATGGGAAATATGTTGCAACTCCACGCTACAAGAAATACATTGCAACTCCACACTACAGGAAACATGTTGCAATTCCACGATACATGGAATACACTACAATTCCAAGTTCCATGTGTCTCGAGAAAATAAAACGCTAAGTGACAATCACTGATGAAAGAAGAGGGAATGAAATTTGAATTGGGAAATGGCTGGGCAGTTAAAAATCATGATTGTTCATCTCCTCAATGGATGGAAATAGATTGCTAAGAGAAGTATTGGGGATAAAAATGGAGAAGAAATGAGATGAAGGGGTTAGTAATTTTAGTGAAGAAATGAATAGAGATTCATTGGGGTCGATTGAAGTGGTCCATATTTCCATAGAGAACAATGCCCATAGGTAAGGCCTATAAATATTTATAGGCCTTACCTTTGGACATTGTTCTCTCAAGGAAAGGATTCATAGTGTTTTTGTGTTCTTGTGGTTGTAATCAAATTCTTCTATTTTTGTCTTAAAATAAAAGTAAATGAATTTTTTGTTAAATGTTAAAGAAATGAATTTTGTGGTGCATTCTGAAGGAAAAACATGGTACTATAGGTGTTAGAATTTCTACAGGGTCTTGTTACTATATTAAGTGGTATTAGAGTAAGTTTAGTTCTTGATTTGTGAGAGAACAATGCCCAGAGGTAAGGCCTATAAATAGTTTTTCTAGTGAGGGTTGCATGAAAACTCGTAAGGATGCCACAATGAAGAGAATAATCAAAGCCATGAGGTTCTAGGAATATAGAACTAGAAGAATTGAGAAGAAGAATAGAAGAATTGGAGAGAAGAATAAATGGAGAAGTTGAGTTAGATTCAAAATATGAGAAAGAGATTGAAGTTGAACAAAATTCTTAGGAAGGAGACCCAACAGTGCGTTTGATATGCTTCTTGAGTAATAGAGGTAGCGCAAAGGTTGAAGTTTTGTGCTATCATGGAAGTCCAAGGGATGAAACTCTTATAGATTGGATAAGAGAGCTCAGAAGATACTTCGAGTATGAAAATGTTCAAGATCAAAATTGTTTTCATTTTTCCATTACAAAGTTGAAAGGGCATGTTGCACTTTGGTGGGATGTGCCACAGAAGGAAAAAGTAGATAATAGATTAGAGAAGATGAAAACTTGGAAGAAGATGGTTAGTAAAATCAAAGAGAGATTTTTACATGTTTAATACCAACAGAACTTATGTAGACAATTACAAATTATTAGGAAGAAAAAGACATCAATGCGTGAATATACTGAAGAATTCTTCAAGTTCTCAGTCAGGTCAGGGATAGAAGAACCGAAGTATCAAAGAGTGGCAATATATGTGAATGGGATGAAGTATCAGATTCAGGATGAGATGAGTACACATGAATTTCGTAATGTAGGCAAATCCTATCAGGTTGCTTTAAAGGTGGAGAAAACGATTAACATATTATTATGCTAGAATTTTTAAATGTGTTGAAATTGAACATAATATATCTAGCTATAAAATGACATACATAGTTTGCAAAGAAAATATGAGAAAAGAGAAACAAGAGAGAAATAATGGAAGCATTCTCATTAATCAAATGAATGAATGATAATTTACACATGATATAATCTGTATAAATCAACTAATGCGCACTGGAGGAGTAGACAATGAAACATAGTGGTGGTTTAGAGTGATCTGGACACACACAGATAGTTACAGAAGTAAACTGCCACATAGTCTAGTCTCTCAGGCAGTTACGGGAGTGAACTGCCACCTAGTCTGAGTTAACTACTCTCTCAGTATTTAGTTAACTCACTGAAACAGACTAAAGTGAGGAGGAGATCAGGGAATCATGAGTAATGCACTAGTATGGTGATAATCCCAAGGATAATGCGCATTAGTTGGTGATGATCCCAATGCTGCATGGTGATGATCCCAATGCTGCATATAGACTCCACTCAACCGATCAAACTGAAGTGTGAACTGAAGAGTATATTCTCCTAGAGGAATATTCTCCCTAAACTATAGGAGACTGAATAATGACTAATAAACATAGGGGTGAAATCATGAAGGTGGGTTACACTTTTGCTTGTTTTATGAGGAAAAAAATTGTATTTTCACAAGTTATTCAACTTCCGACATATAAAAGTATTTTTTTTATTTAGAATTTCACTTTACAGTAAAAACAAAACTTGTGAAGAATTGTGTTAGCTTTCCAATGACTATTTTTCATTTTTTTTTATCACGATTTCATATGTCAATTTAACAATTGTTTAACAGTATGTTTCTTAAACATGAAATGAATGATAATGAGTTACTTATTTCTACAACAATGTATATATTATTAAACTTATGTTTTGAAGAAACAAGATATACTGCAACAATCTACAGAGACTCTATTTTA
>SNQJ01S0046159.1:138899-157493 GCA_010110895.2 Picea sitchensis | reverse complement strand
CTTTGTTCCAATCCATCCAGAGTACCTTCATCATCACCTTTTTTTCCTTCATGAAACTCATAGATATCAATAGCATTGAATGTCGGAGATATATCAAACTTGTCCGGAAGTTCCAACTGATCAGAAATTTTCTTCAAGATTCTGCATGGTTCTATTTTCTTATACTTAAGTTTCTGTAGGTACCTTTGGGAAATTTTTCCTTTCTCAAGTGAGTCATGACTAGCTCACCTTATTTAAATATTTTTTGCCTCCATCGTAGATCTGTCCTCTGTTTATATTGATTATTGATTTCCTGTAGTTTCTACTTCACCTGCTCATGCAATTCCTGCATACTTTCTACAAAATCATTTGCATCAACACTCATTTTATCTTCTAGATCCAATAAATCAACCAAATCTACCACCCCTTTAGGTGGCCTTCCATAGACAATTTTAAATGGGTTCGTCCCTATAGATATATTCACTGAATCATTGTAAGAAAATTTAGCTTGTGCCAAAATTAAATCCCATTGACTAGGATTTTCACCACTCAAACTTCTCAATAATTTTCCTAAAACTTGGTTCACCACCTCATTCTTCCCATCTATTTGGGGATGATAGGCCAAATTGTATAGCAACTTATAAACCATTTTTTTCCAAAGTTTTCTCCAAAAGTAACCAAGAAATATTGCGTCTCGGTCTGAAGTAATACACCTCAGTAGGCCATGTAACCTTACCACTTCTCTGAAAAATAATGCATCTACTTCACTGGCATCTCTTGTCTTTTTACATGCTACAAAATGTGCCATTTTTTAAAACCAATCTAATACCACCATCGCAGAATCATGCTTCCTTTGTTTCATAGGTAGTCCCAAAATGAAATCCATGCTTACATATTCCCACGATCTTTTAAGTATCAACAATGGAGTGTAATGTCCTGTATTCTGGCTTCTACCTTTGGCTAATTGAAAAAATCTACAACCCTCAACAAATTTTCTGATGTATTTGTAGATTTTGGGCCAAAATTACCATTCTTTCACCAATGTTGTGGTCTTTTCCATACCATAATTTCCTCTTAAACCACCACGGTGAAACTCTCTAATGAGATTCAACCTTAATGAACTCTGTGGAATATACAATTGTTGGTTCTTCAACAAGAATCCTTCTTGAATATGGTAATCCAAGAATGGTGTTCGATCCAAAATCCATGGCTCTTTGCATGCTTCCCAAGCCTCTAAAAAATATGAATCCTCTTCATACAACCCTTTCACACATTCCAAACTTACCACTGCAACCGACGTGGTGTTTAGAAATTGTGTCCTCTGACTCAACGCATCAACAACCTTTTTTTTATTTCCCTAGCCTGTGTTTCAAAACAAACGTATAAATTTGTAAAAATTGTACCCATTTAGAATGCTTCGGATTCAATTTACCTTGGCTATTAATGTACTGTAGTGCCTTGTGATCATTAAACAAAACAAACTCCTTTGGAAGCAAGTAATGTTGCCACTTCTTCAAGGCATGGATGATAGTGTAAAATTCTTAATCATAAACAGAGTATTTATTCCTTGCTTCATTCAACTTTTCACTGAAAAATGATATCATTCTACCTTCTTGTCTCAAAAATACTCCAATTGTTGTCCCACTTTCATCACAGTCTAGTTGAAATACCTTATTGAAATCTAGAAGTGTCAGCACTGGTTGTTTTGTCACCTTTTTCTTCAAGTACTCAAATGACTTCATTATTGTTGTTGTCCACAGAAATGCGCCTTTCTTCATGAATTCAGTAAGAGGCAAACAAATTTGTCTGAAATTTCTAATGAACTTCATATAGAAACTCTCCAGTCCATGGAAACTCTGCATATCAAAAGTGCATTTAGGTGTCAGCCAATCTAAAATTTATTTTACCTTCTTGGAGTCCATCTGTAAACCTTCTTTGGAAACCACAAAACCCAAGCATACATGCTTTTTTTGAAAAAATGCACACTTATTTAAATTCATCAGCAATTCCTCCTCTTTTAATCACTGTGACACTTTCTTTATTTTCTCTAATTGTTCCTCTTTTCTCCTACTGAAAATCAGAATTCCATCTAAGTATACAACAACCAATTTTCTCAAAAATGGTTTCAAAACTTCGTTCATCAGCCACATGAACGTATTGGGTGCATTAGTTAATCCAAATGGCATAACTAACCACTCGAGCAACCCATCTCTTGTCTTTAACGTTTTCTTTCATTCATCACCTTCCCTTATCCGAATTTGATTATAACCAATCTTCGTATCGATCTTCGTGAAGTACTCAGTGCCACTCAAACAGTCCATAGGATCATCCATTTTCGATAAAGTAAATGCGTACTTGATGGTAATATTATTAATGGCCCATGAATTTGTACACATATTCCGCTCATTATTCTTTTTTGGTGTCAAAATCGTTGGTACTCCACAAGGACTCAAAAATTTTCAAATTAATCCTCTATCAAGTAACTCATGTACTTGCCTATTTAACTCTTCTCTCTATGTTGGATTCATTTGATAAGGTGCTTTATTTGGAAAATTTGATNGCCAAAATTTCTTCCACTTCTTCAACTTGCTTGATTGGTAACCTTTGTTCCAATCCATCCAGAGTACCTTCATCATCACCTTTTTTTCCTTCATGAAACTCATAGATATCAATAGCATTGAATGTCGGAGATATATCAAACTTCTCCAGAAGTTCCAACTGATCAGAAATTTTCTTCAAGATTATGCATGGTCCTATTTTCTTATACTTAAGTTTCTGTAGGTACCTTTGGGAAATCGTTCCTTTCTCAAGTGAGTCATGACTAGCTCACCTTATTTAAATATTTTTTGCCTCCATCGTAGATATGTCCTCTGTTTATATTGATTATTGATTTCCTGTAGTTTCTACTTCACCTGCTCATGCAGTTCCTGCATACTTTCTACAAAATCACTTGCATCAACACTCCTTTTATCTCCTAGATCCAATAAATCAACCAAATCTACCACCCCTTTAGGTGACCTTCCATAGACAATTTTAAATGGGTTCTTCCCTATGGATATATTCATTGAATCATTGTAAGCAAATTCAGCTTGTGCCAAAATTAAATCCCATTGACTAAGATTTTCACTACTCAAACTTCTCAATAATTTTCCTAAAATTTGGTTCACCACCTCGCTCTTCCCATCTGTTTGGGGATGATAGGACAAATTGTATAGCAACTTATAAACCATTTTTTTCCAAATTTTTCTCCAAAAGCAACCAAGAAATAGTGTGTCTCGGTCTGAAGTAATACACCTCAGTAGGCCATGTAACCTTACCACTTCTCTGAAAAATAATGCATCTACTTCACTGGCATCTCTTGTCTTTTTACATGCTACAAAATGTGCCATTTTTTAAAACCAATCTAATACCACCATCGCAGAATCATGCTTCCTTTGTTTCATAGGTAGTCCCAAAATGAAATCCATGCTTACATATTCCCACGATCTTTTAAGTATCAACAATGGAGTGTAAAGTCCTGTATTCTGGCTTCTACCTTTGGCTAATTGAAAAAATCTACAACCCTCAACAAATTTTCTGACGTATTTGTAGATTTTGGGCCAAAATTACCATTCTTTCACCAATGTTGTGGTCTTTTCCATACCATAATTTCCTCTTAAACCACCACAGTGCAACTCTCTAATGAGATTCAACCTTAATGAACTCTGTGGAATATACAATTGTTGGTTCTTCAACAAGAATACTTCTTGAATATGGTAATCCAAGAATGGTGTTCAATCCAAAATCCATGGTTCTTTGCATGCTTCCCAAGCCTCTACAAAATACGAATCCTCTTCATACAACCCTTTCGCACATTCCAAACTTACCACTGCAACCGACATGGTGTTTAGAAATTTTGTCCTCTGACTCAACGCATCAACAACCTTTTTTTATTTCCATGGCCTATGTTTCAAAACAAACGTATAAATTTGTAAAAATTGTACCCATTTAGAATGCTTTGGATTCAATTTACCTTGGCTATTAATGTACTGTAGTGCCTTGTGATCATTAAACAAAACAAACTCCTTTGGAAGCAAGTAATGTCGCCACTTCTTCAAGGCATGGATGATAGTGTAAAATTCTTAATCATAAACAGAGTATTTATTCCTTGCTTCATTCAACATCTCATTGAAAAATTATATCATTCTATCTTCTTGGCTAAAAAATACTCCAATTGTTGTCCCACTTTCATCACAGTCTAGTTGAAATACCTTATTGAAATCTAGAAGTGTCAACACTGGTTGTTTTGTCACCTTTTTCGTCAAGTACTCAAATGACTTCATTATTGTTGTTGTCCACTAAAATGTGCCTTTCTTCATGCATTCAGTAAGAGGCAAACAAATCTATCTAAAATTTCTAATGAACTTCATATAGAAACTCTCTAGTCCATGGAAACTCTGCATATCAAAAGTGCATTTAGGTGTCAGCCAATCTAAAATTTATTTTACCTTCTTGGAGTCCATCTGTAAACCTTCTTTGGAAACCACAAAACCCAAGTATACATGCTCCTTTTAAAAAAATGTACACTTCTTTAGATTCATCAGCAATGCCTCCTCTTTTAATCACTGTGACACTTTCTTAAATTTCTCTAATTGTTCCTCTTTTCTCCTACTGAAAATCAGAATTCCATCTAAGTATACAACAACAAATTTTCCCAAAAATGGTTTCAAAACTTCGTTCATCAGCCACATGAACGTATTGGGTGCATTAGTTAATCCAAATGGCATAACTAACCACTCAAGCAACCCATCTCTTGTCTTTAACATTGTCTTCCATTCATCACCTTCCCTTATCCGAATTTGATTATAACCAATCTTCAAATCAATCTTCGTGAAGTACTCAATGCCACTCAAACAATCCATAGGATCATTCATTCTCAATAAAGTAAATGCGTACTTGATGGTAATATTATTAATGGCCCATGAATCTGTACACATATTCTGCTCATGATTTTTTTTTGGTGTCAAAATCGTTGGTACTCCACAAGGACTCAAACTTTTTCGAATTAATCCTCTATCAAGTAACTCATGTACTTGCCTATTTAACTCTTCTCTCTATGTTGGATTCATTTGATAAGGTGCTTTATTTGGAAAACTTGATCTTGGCATCAAGTCGATCTGATGTGATGTACTTCTCAATGGAGGTAACCATGTTGGTAAATAATCTGCTACAATTTCCTTAAACTATTTCAACAACTGTTGAATCTCAGCTGATATAAAATCCTTTTTCCCTGTCTCTTGAATCCCTTTTGGCATTATAGCTAAAAAAATGACTATGTTTCTTCCCTCTTAGAAATTCTTTAGTAGAACATAACATGATTCACATGTTCTTGTTATGCATATTCTTTGTTACTGTTGTCCACAAATGTGTTGTCGTTTTTGTCCATACCCTTGTTGTTAATGGTGTCCATAACTTTGTTGTTACTATTGTCCATACCCTTGTTTTTACTATTGTCCATAACCTTTTCCAACATTTGTACCAACTTATAATGATGTATGTCGATGAAAAATTCATATAAATTCTCTATTCCATCATGGAATACCCTTATGTTAAACAACCACGGTATCCCAAAAAATACATGACATGCATCCATCTCTATTATGTCACATAAAACTTGTTCGCTAAAACACCCAATATGGAAACTCAATAAACATTGCTCAATCACAGTCACTTTTTGTCCTTTTTGAAACCATGAAACTTGGTATGGACTAGGATGGGAATGTATTTGAAATTGAATTTCTCCATTACTTTAGTGGATACCAAATTTTTTGTACTTCCTCCATCTATGATAAGATGACAACATTTATCTCGAATTTCACATTTAGTTTTGAACACTCTCTTTCTTTGTTTAGGCTTTTTTTCTTTCTTTTTCTTAAGCTTGAGTAATACTCTTCTCAACATCATGTTTTATCCTTGTTCTTGCTAAAGTACTTCCACATTCTCACCAGCAATTTTTGTCTTATCTTCATGGGTGACTTGCATCCGAGCCTCATTTATTCTTGTTGTGTTATGTCTCTCTGAACATTCTGATTCTTTGTGACCCTCTACACCACATCTATAACATGTAATCACATACTTACCTTGGCCAAAACCTCTACCTCTGCCAGCAATTCTTCCTCCTCTTGTATTTTGATTGTTGGTCATTTCATCCTCCTTCTCACTATATTTACTAGCACTTATTCTACCTCTGCCTCTAGTTCCTTCTCCCCAAAACATCTGTTGGAGATACTTGCACACACACCTAGGATTTATTTTTCCTAAGTTTTTCCCTATGTTTATTATTCATTATTCAATCTCTTATAATTTAGGGAGAATATTCATCTAGGAGAATTTTTCCTTCAGTTCACACTTCATTTTGATCAGTTGAGTGGAGTCTAGATGCCACATTGGGATCATCACCAGGAAGCATTGGGATCATCACCAGCTAATGTGCATTGTCCTTGGGGTTATCACTAGACTAGCGCATTAATCATGATTCCCTGATATCCTCCTCACCTCACTCTGTTTCAGTCAGTTAACTGAAGACTGAGAGACTATTTAACTCAGACTAGGTGGCAGTTCACTCCTGTAACTTCTTGAGAGACTAGACTAGGTGGCAGTTTACTCCTGTAACTGTTGGTGTGTGTCCAGGTCACTCTAGATAACCACTATGGTGCATTGTCTTGTCCTCCAATGCACATTAGTTGAGTTATACATAATATATCACGTGTAAATTATCATTCATTCATTTGGTTAATGAGAATTCTTCCATTCTTTCTCTACTAGTTCTCTTTTCTCATATTTTCTCTAAAAACTATGTATGTCATTTGCTAGACAGATATATTATGTGCAGGTTCAACACATTTACATGGTATCAGAGCCGACTGAATGATAGCTAAAAGACACACCAAATTATTTTTGCAGGTACCGAAGATTGAAGATAATGGTAAAATGGAATTTCCAAAAGAATTCATTCTTACACCATACAATTTCTTTGGATGGAAGGAGAATATGATAATGCATATTCAAGGAAGAGGATTATATAGGTTAACCATGAACACAGAGATAGAACCCACATCATTCATAGAAAAATTAAGGTATCTAAATCGAATGGATGAAGCGTTTGGAGCTATTTGCAGTCTCATTTCTCTTGAACTCCTCTTTCACATATCCTCCTGTAAAACCCCCAATGAAGCTTGGACCACCATTGAAGGGATTTTTGGAAAACAGGATGAGATGAGGAGACACATGCTCGAGGTGGAATTTCTGACTTTGGATCCAAAAATCTTCAACAGTCTCCAAGATTTCTTTACCAAATATAAGGATTTGTTTTCGCAACTCAAGGCTTGCGAGGTTGATAAATATATGGAGGAGAAACAAATGGTTCTTACCATTCTCTCCAAAATTGGTCTGTAATAATCAATGTTTGTATCTACATTTCATTCAGTTAGGCTCACCTTTGGATCCACCTAAACAATGCCCTCTCTTGAGGTGTTTATCAAGTCTCTGACACAAGATCAGAACAAGCTCATCAATATGGGAAAAATCAAACACCCAAAGTTGCATGCACTTACTGTGCAAGAATGTAGTGGTCATCAATATCAGAAATCTAGAGACAAAGACAAAAGGAAAGCACATGCAAATCCAAAGAAGGAATGGTACTCAAAACCCTTCAACGATGCCTCCAGATCCAAAGGTGGAAAGGGAAGAAAAGGGGAGAAATGCACTTACTTCCATAAAGGATTCCATCCAGAATATGCATGTATGAAGAAACAGATAGATCAAATAGCCCAAATACTTCAGAAAAAACAACCTTTGAGATCGCATCCCCAAGGGTGCCAAGAAAAAGAAGCTAGAAGATCAGAATCCCAAGAAAGGTAATTCTATCCATTCTTTGATTGTCATCAACTCCTCTCTCGATGCTTGGATCGTAGATTCAGGTGCATCACACCACATGGAAGCCACAAAATAAGTTTATTCTTCATTGGATGCCTGCAAAGGTCCTCATATTCTTATGGGGGACAACTCTCCAATCGAGGTCACTGACAAAGGAAGAATTGAACTAAAAAACAGAAGCTTCGAGAATGTGCTACACGTTCCCAAACTTTCTATCAATCTTCTCTCCATGTATAGGATGAAAAAATCCGGCACCGGAAAGAGAGTCATATTCACACCTGACATAGTGGATATCTATGACATGCAAACCAATTCCAGGGTTGCTACCGATGAGGTAAATCATCAATCTAGACTCTACACATTTTCTGAATTTATTGAACCAGATTATGCATTACTGCTTACCCATTTTGATAAAAGCATTAGTATATGGAATGGAAGGTTCAGTCATTTAAATTTCAAATATATGAAAAAACTTAGCAAGCAAGGAATGGTTGATGGTCTACCTGACATCTACTTCTCTAAAGGAATTTGTGAGGGATGTGTTCTTGGAAAACACCCTCAAGAGAAATTCGACAAAGGAAAGACTCAGAAGGATTTATTTCCTTTAGATCTGATCCATAGTGACCTCATTTTTTGCATCCATCAATCAATAAAGCAAGGTACATGCTCATTTTTGTTGATGATTTCTCATGCTTCACATGGATTTTCTTTCTCAATCAAAAATCAGAAGTCTTTCAACACCTCAAAGATTTCAAAGCCCTTGTTGAGACACAGTCAAGAAAGAAAATAAAAGTCCTCCGAACAGATAATGGGGGAGAGTATGTCAACCATGAGATAAAAAATCTTTGTCATGAGGTCGGGATTCAGTTACAGCACATGGTTCCTTATACTTCGCAGCAAAACAAAGTTACTGAGGGGGAAAATAGATCTCTAAAAGAGATGGCGTCTTGCATGCTACATGCAAAGTCACTTCCACAAAGATTATAGGTTGAAGCACTTAATTGTGCAACCTACATCCAAAACAGATCTCCCCATAGATCTGTCAAGGATAATACCCCATGTGAGGCTTGGAGTGGCCTCAAACCAGAAGTGACCCACTTTCGTATATTCAGTTCTCATGCATGGGCTAGGATTCCCTCTAAGAAGAGGAAGGCACTTGATCCATAGAGCATAGAGTCTATCTTTGTTGGATACCCTGACGGTGTGAAGGGATATAGAATCATTGATCTTTCCTCATACCGGCTCATCATTGAGCGAAGTGTCCAATTCAAGGAAAGTATCTCGCATGTACCTCAGTAGCCGCATGCAGATACTTTTATTCTTCAACCTATCAGAGATGATGAGCATTCGCATGCCGACTCTTCTTTAGATGAGATTTTTTATTTAGAGGATTCAGATGATCTAGAAACATACTTAGTACAGTCAGATGTAGATTCAGTGCATGCAGATGTAGACCCAGAGCAGATGCCCAATTGGGCCAACACTACTCTTCAGGATGCAGGAGATCTTGTTGGGAATCCAGCTGATACTAGGAGGACTTGATTTGATTTTGAGGAGCCTCCTCTTGCACTCACTTCCACTGAAACGATGACACCCATACATAATTTCTTGGGTCAGTCTTCAGATCCACATTCTTATTGCAAGGCTACTGGAAATCCCTTTTTGGAATCTTCCATACAGGAGGAGTACAACTCCCTCCTCGAGAACTAGACTTGGGATATGGTTCCCCTTCCTTCAAGAAGGGAACTTGTCAAGTGCATATGGGTCTACAGGACCAAGAGCGCATCGAATGGACAGGTTAGCAGATACAAATCCAAGCTAGTTTCCAAAGGCTTCCAACAAGTGCATGGCATTAACTATGATGAGACCTTCGCTCCAGTAGAGAATATGGATTCCATACATTTGGCACTTTCCATTGCGGAAACCAAGGGATGGGAAGTAAATTAGATGGACGTGAAGAATGCATTTCTTCACGAAGATCTCTCTGAGGATATCTATATGGAGAAACCTCGGGGATTTATGTAGGATTCATATTTGGTATGTCAACTAAAGAAGAATCTTTATGGAATCAAGTAGGCCCCGAGGGCATGGTATGCCAAGATGGACTCCTACCTGTTGTCATAGAACTTTCTACGTTGTAAGTCAGACCCGGATGTTTACATGCTCAGGATGGTTGATTCACTTCTACTCCTAGTTATGTATGTTGATGATTTGATGATCATCGGTTTCTCGACTTCAGGGATTGCTGCAGTCAAGAGGATTTTTCATGACAAGTTCTTCATGATGGACATGGGTCTGCTACATTTATTTCTTGGACTTGATATCAGTCAGGATGCATCAGGAATCAAACTGTCTCAGTCCAAGTATGCATGAGATCTCCTTGAGATATTTCACATGACAGACTGCAAGTATGCCCTGACTCCTTTCCTATCATGAGTCATACTTGAGGATGGCAGGGACACTCCACTGGTTGACAACACACTATACAGACAGCTAGTGGGGATCTTGTTGTATCTCACACACTCTAGACCAGACCTCTCCTATGTAGTTAGAGAAGTCTCCAGGTTCATGCAGGAGCTGCAGGAGCTGCATGAGCTAGATTGGAAGGTTGGAAAATGTATCCTTCGATACTTATAGGGCACCATCACCTTTTGGATTCACTATGCAATAGACTCTACACTGGACCTCCTCAAGTTCATTGAGTGGGTTGGTGATAGCATTGATCACAAGTCTACATCTGGTTACTAAGTCAGTATTGGTTTTGGGCCTATCTTTTGGTCGAGCAAGAAGCAGGTTCCTATTTCTCTATATTCAGCCAAGGTTGTATAGAGGGGTAGTTAACATAACCATTCAGGCTATGTGGCTACAACATTTTCTCACTGAGTTAGGCATTTATTTTCATCGATCGATCGTCATCTGGTGTGACAACCAGAGCACTCTGAATTTCTACAGAGATCTAGTTCAAAGGCATCGGATGAACAACATCGATATCCACTTGCACTACATCCAGGACTTAGTACATGAGGGTATCATTGACCTACAGCTTTGTCCTTCAACAGAACATACTGCAGACATCATCACCAAGACCTTCACTGAGCAGAAGTTCCATTCTCTGCGCAGTCGTCTTAGAGTGATGGACATAATTGCCTAGCAACTGTCAATTCTTCTTTTTACATACATGGTGCTTTGAGGGTGGGTTTTCCCACAATTTTTTTCCTCTTTCATAATTTATTTTAGTGTATCTTTTGTATTTGGGTACCTAACATAGCCTTGTTGTCGGGACCCATTCTTTTTTTTCACCATAGTGATGTTCAGGGGGGGTGTTGGAGATACTTCGCACACACCTAGGATTTATTTTTCCTAAGGTTTTCCCTATGTTTATTAGTCATTATTTAGTCTCCTATAGTTTAGGGACAATATTCCTCTAGGAGAATATTCTCTTCAGTTCACACTTCAGTTTGATCAGTTGAGTAGAGTCTATATGCCACATTGGGATCATCACCAACTAATGTGCATTATCCTTGGGATTATCACCATACTAGTGCATTACTCATGATTCCCTGATCTCCTCCTCACTTCGGTATGTTTCAGTGAGTTAACTAAATACTGAGAGAGTAGTTAACTCAGACTAGGTGCCAGTTCACTCCCGTAACTGCCTGAGAGACTAGACTATGTGGCAGTTTACTCCTGTAATTGTTTGTGTGTGTCCAGATCACTCTAAACCACCACTATGTTTCATTGGCTACTCCTCCAGTTCGCATTAGTTGATTTATACAGAGTATATCATGTGTAAATTATCATTCATTCATTTGGTTAATGAGAATGTTTCCATTCTTTCTCTCTTGTTTCTCTTTTCTCATGTTTTCTTTGCAAACTATGTATGTCATTTCATAGCTAGATCTATTATGTTCAAGTTCAACACATTTAAAAATTCTAGCACAATAATATGTTAATCATTTTCTCCACCTTCAAAGCAACCTGATAGGATTTGCCTACATTACGAAATTAATGTGTACTCATCTCATCTTGAATCTGATACTTCATCCCATTCACATATCTTGCCACTCTTTGATACTTCGGTTCTTCTATCCCTGACCTGAGTGACAACTTGAAGAATTCTTCAGTATATTCACGCATTGATGTCTCTTTCTTCCTAAGAATTTTGTACTTGTCTACATAAGTTCTGTTGGTAGTAAACATGTAAAAATCTCTCTTTGATTTTACTAACCATCTTCTTCCAAGTTTTCATCTTCTCTAATCTATTATCTACTCTGTCCTTCTGAAGCACATCCCACCAAAGTGAAACATGTCCTTTCAACTTTGTAATGGAAAAACGAACACAATTTGGATCTTGAACATTCTCATACTCGAAGAATCTTACGAGCTCTCTTATCCAATCTAGAAGAGTTTCAGCCCTCGGACTTCCATGATAGCACAAAGCTTCAACCTTCGCGCTACCTCTATTACTCAAGAAGCATATCAAACGCACTGTTGGGTCTCCTTCCTAAGAATTGTGTTCAACTTCAATCTCTTTCTCATATTCTGAATCTAACTCGGCTTCTCCATTTATTATTCTCTCCAATTCTTCTATTATTCTTCTCAATTCTTCTAGTTCTCTATTCCTAGAACCTCATGGCTTTGCTTATTCTCTTCATTGTGGCATCCTTACGAGTTTTCATGCAACCCTCACTAGAAAAAATATTTATAGGCCTTACCTCTAGGCATTGTTCTCTCACAACTCAAGAACTAAACCTACTATGATACCACTTTATACAGTAACAAGACCCTGTAGCAATTCTAACACCTATAGTACCATGTTTTTCCTTCAGAATGCACCACAAAATTCATTTCTTTAACATTTAACAAAAAATTCATTTACTTTTATTTTAAGACAAAAATAGAAGAATTTGATTACAACCACAAAAACACAAAAACACTATGAATCCTTTCCTTGAGAGAACAATGCCCAGAGGTAAGGCCTATAAATATTTATAGGCCTTACCTATGGGCATTGTTCTCTATGGAAATATGGACCACTTCAATCGACCCCAGTGAATCTCTATTCATTTCTTCACTAAAATTATTAACCCCTTCATCTCCTTTCTTCTCCATTTTTATCCCCAATACTTCTCTTGGCAATCTATTTCCATCCATTGAGGAGATGAACCATCATGATTTTTAATTGCCCAGCCATTTCCCAATTCAAATTTCATTCCCTCTTCTTTCATCAACGATTGTCACTTGGCGTTTTATTTTCTCGAGACACATGGAACTTGGAATTGTAGCGTATTCCATGTATCATGGAATTGCAACATGTTTCCTGTAGCGTGGAGTTGCAATGTATTTCTTGTAGCGTGGAGTTGCAACACATTTCCTATAGTGTGGAGTTGCAACATAGGATTCACAACATTGTCATTAGTCATTTCGGCACAGGTCGTAGCACTATTGTTTGTAACAAGAAGATGCAACACGATATGCAAAGTAGAGTTGCAACCATATTTATTCATCCTAATTGAATGTGTACATAATTGAAATGTTTTTGGGTGATGTGGATTGCCCAGAACCAAAGATGCTCCTCCATCAAATTTCAAAATATGGGTTAGCGTACAACAAAAGGTCTACTTCCTGCCAAAAGTGTGAAGATAGGTCAATGTGCACAAGGTTATGAATCAATAAATGAACATAGGAAATGTTTTCAAATTTTCCCATTGACTCCTCTAGAATTATTTGCAAATAGAAATTGTTGTCGGAGATAAAGATGATTTGAGGACATGGAAGGGTTGAGTTGAGTCATGATTAAGGAAACTTATTTTACATATTCAAAGAGACACATTCGAGATGTGGTAGTGTCATGATTATCCTTATGCATATACTGACACATCTAGTCAAGGACATCATTGTTTATCGCAGTCGACTCCATCAAGGCCTTATTGTAGTATCTTCTGTCACCATATGACAACACCGCTTATCTTATAGAATCTTTTCAATACTAGTGGCTTCCCCATCTAATCGACACTTGCTAGAAACAAGATGCATTCCACAACTATGTGCTTAATTTGTCTTCCCGACTCCAAATAGTACCCACGGTACATGAAGAACTCTTGTCTATGTCAGCAAACCGAAGGTCAAATTTAAATTGCTTTAGTGCATCTCCTAAACTAGAAGGTTGGTGGATTTGTCAATTTTATGACCTTTTGAAAACTAGTGGGAAAGCAAGGACTCCTTTTAGACTAGGTGTAACTAGTATGACATCTCTAACAAACACAAATATTTAGTATTAGTATTTAAGTATAAGTTAATAAAGACACAAAAAACCCTAAGCCTCATGCAATTTTAATTTATATTTGTTGATACTTAAAGTTAACTATGTCAAATTATTGCTAGTATATATCAAATCAGAACTAGATTGATCCTATGTAAAATACTATATAAAGACATTTGATATACAAATAAAGATGTCGATTTTTTTGAACTAGATATATTTGTGTGTATTCTCATTTCCACTTTGTTCAATTCAATGGCCTATCAAAAGGACAATGGACAGATAGTTTTTATAATCATAATCGAATTTTCTTCAAAGTTTGATGATTTACATAGTAAATACGATAGTTTAGGAAATAACATATTTATTATTGCATTGAGAGTCACTTTATACTACCTAGTATGGGCGAAATGTGTAATTCCTTACGTGCTTAACATGGAGTTGACACATGTCCATTTAAATATATAGATATATATATATAATATTGACTAAATAAAAAGCAATGTCGATTTTCATGTAAAATTTAAAAAACAAAGTGAAACACACACACACACACACACACACACACACACACACACACACACACACATATATGCATATCATTAGGTTTAATTAAAAATATTGTGATACATTAACAATCTTGTTGCTTTTCTTAGTTATTCTCTCTTATATATAGGAAAGACTTACGAAAAAAAATTCAATTTGTAAACCATTATAAGTATAATAGGTACATTTTGAAATTATAAGACTTTTGTATTGTAATTGTTTTTTGTTTTTCAATATTATCAATATTTTATGTTGGGTAGAAGTGCACCTAGGGATTATGTGCACTATTGTTCTTGAATTTTTTGGGGTTTTTAGGGTTTCCCAAATTCTCGAATAAGAAAAAATTGTATGCGATTTGACATTAAATTAAAACATATTTCAAAAGGTCACTTAAAACAGATTTCAAAAGGGTTTGAGATTGGAACGGAGTATTAGTTTAGAGGATGAAATTTTAACAATTAACCATACAATGAATTTTTTGCCATTTATTAATGTGAACACCAATAATTTATAAACTTGAGAGAGAACTCAACTTTTGAGAAAAATATGGAATCATTCTAACACTTTCACATTAGATATTGTAATGAAACTGAACTCAACTTTTGAGAAAAATATGGAATCATTCTAACATTTTCACATTCCACATTGAAATTTAAAATGAAGTAAATGTGAAGTTTACTAAATGTTATGATACTTAACAACCTCTACAATGTAAGTACTGTGATAAGCATCAAGGTAGACTTCCAAGTTCTGTTATTAATAGCACAACAAAAAACTACGATGTAAATATTTTCTGTGAGGTTAAATGATTTTCCAGTGACATTAGAAATTGTGGCCAGAGATAAATCTAGATCTCATGCATCATTTAAATCACACACACACATACTCCTATGCAGACAGATCCATTATTTTATATGTCGACACTAAAAGGAGTAGCAGAAATTGTGGCCCTCCATATCTATCATGCATAATTCACAACATATATATATATATATATATATATATATATCTTTGGCATTGAATTAACAATGGCCAGAGATAACAAGAAGAATAGAATAATGTGACATGACATTCAGCTTAAATAGATTTCAAATTATAGAGAGGACTAGAGCTCGATTCTATCGAAAGTTTAATGGATAGTTTATTGGTTTGATTGTGGGAGGTATGTTTAAATGGTTATGTGGCTACTAATAATTATTGTTGTTATATATAATATTGTACCATATCGTGGGAGTTAAATCTCTTACTTTGCTTCAAATCTATACCACATAACCACATATATTTCATACTTTTATGACACCAATTAATGAATAAGTGAAATATAAAGTAGGATGAATCACTCTTTTTTATGGAGAACATGTTTCTAGTGACCCTACAACCAAGGAGAACACCAATGTAGTGAAATATGTTTATGATAAGATTATGTTGTAAGCAAATAAATACCCTAACCTTTTCATGTGTGTTGTGAATAAGCTTGTCATAACCATGATGAGATTTCATTGCAATTTAACAACTATTCTACTCTTATCATGTGTAGCAAGGAAATGAAGATCACATATTAGAAATTTCCAAATTGCATATTCAATATCATTAAAAAAAGATTGAATATTGTATAAATTAACTTGTTATAATTTCCAAGTTTTATATATTTAATATTTTTTTATTTATAACAAAGAAATTGGAATTACCTTCTAAGAAACATAACATTTACAGGTGCAGTATTCTCGGGTCTAGGTATCCAATATTGGAAACTAACCCAGGCCCAATTCCATGTCAAAAAATAATCCTGCTCCGAGGAGCCAAAACACTGTATATGTTTTGTTATTACGCAAGAATTGTAGCAAACTATAAGGAAAATATAAAACATCCAAATAAGAAGAAAACTTGTAACCATACAAACAAAGTTGAGTAGAGGAGCCATCTTGAAAACGATGACTATTTAGGGGACTTTTTGAGGATTCTTATCTTTAGACTGGATATCCAGGTGATGTGACCGTAGAGGAATAGGCATATACAGGTTGGCACCTACCCGGGCTTCCATCTCCTCAACAAGTAGAGGTTGTTCACGATGAGAACAAAGAGCCAACAACAAATTAACTGTGTGGTCCAACTACTCCATTCTTTACTTCAAATATGCAACCTCACTTCTTACTTCAAAGATAAATCTATATAAGCACCCTCTAGGTGACAATTATTCATCGTGGTGTGATGATGTTCGTCCATAAGCTAAGGATTCATGGTCGAAGAAGAAGGGAAGTATTTCTTCAATGTCTTGGTCTTTTCATATTGAGCTATATTTTTCATAGGAGGGGACTTGTCTAGGTGATTTTTAAGGATGTTTAGCTAGAGGCTTTCATCTTTGGAGATGACACCATCCTCTTCACATTCGATCCAACAACCCCAGGAGAAAACGTCCCTCAGAACTTCCTACATGTCAAACCCCCTCGGTTGAGAACATCAATCATCATGCAAGGTATCATTCTGATTTGATTGAAGACCTGTCTCATTCCCATAATCACTTAATGATGGTGCCATTCTATCTTGTTGGGTGCTCCTTTGTTAGTAAGAACCCTTGTCCCTGTGAAATCACCCTCACTTCCATACGCGAAGCATTGTGAGAGGAAGGAAGCTCACAATTCAACTCAGGGGGGACGATAATCTTACCTCAAACCAACAACTTACTCTTTGGGCATCATGCATTCATGCAGAAACCATAATAAATAGTTGCTCGTCATACCTCATCATCATCATCATCTTGGAGAAGTCAAACCATAGATACAACATTTGCATCTTAACTATTTCATTGCTCTGAGTGTTACAGTATGTCTCATCACATGTACCTTGATCCAACACCTCACACTTCAAATAATTGATCGCCATTAACCGCATGATGAAAGAGATGATATTGTAATCGACCACACATCTGCCTGGGGAATGGGACTGTCAGGTGGAAGAGAGTTCAATTTTCACATGGACTCTCATTAAGCCTAAACTAACACCCCATATGAGGATTTATATATTTAATATTATTTAAACCTGGCAAGATTTATTTATATATTATAATTCTCAATTTGCATATTTAATTTCATTGAAACATGACAAAATTTATCCATATATATCTATAGTTCATAGCCATGATGCATATACCATATTTTAAATTATGTTTCATTTAACATGCAAACAAAATTAAGTAATATTTTTCACCCTAAAGAATGATTATATATAGGAATCAATTACTATGGATTGCTCTATTTTTATAAAAAAAAAATAAGGGAAAAAAACTAAACCACTCAAAGGAAATCTAATTCAAAATTAGTCTTTAAAAACATACAATTAATTATTACCAAATCTCTAAATATTTAACAAAATTATATTCAATTTTGTTAACAAGTATCTCTTCAAAAATATTTTTGATTAAAAATAGTTAAATATTAAACAATAAGTGAATCAGAAAATGGAATTCCCATTTAAATGTGTGTGTGTGCACCCACATTAGTTGGAGAATTTCAATTAAGCTTGGTGGTGAAGCATTATTTAATTTTCACAATTCGTATAAATAGTCCTAAAATGTGACATGTATCATTAGCAGTTGTTTCGCCTTAACATAAGTATCAAAATAAAGAATGTTTCAAAATGAAGTATGCCGAATTTTATACTATTGATATGTTCCACCCATGGAAACTAAGAAAGAATGCAATATCAATCATTGAGTACCTGCATTGATTTCAATAATGATATAACACAAAACAGTAGGACATATTGATTTGATTTACGATAATAATAAAAAAATGGTGTAGAGAAATAAGGGAGTTGGAATTATTTCACTAATATGATATAAGACAAAAGAATATGACATATTGATTTGATTTACGATAAGAAAAAAAAAACGGTGT